>JAUIMY010000140.1:0-65404 GCA_033557855.1 Hydrochus callosus | reverse complement strand
TGGTGGTGGGGGTGGATTTGGGGGCGGAGGTGGTAGTGATGGAGGAGATGGCGGATTTGGAGGAGGAGGTGGTGGATTAGGCGGCGGAGGAGGTGGACTGGGTGGTGGAGGAGGTGGACTAGGCGGAGGAGGAGGTGGTCTAGGCGGAGGAGGAGGTGGAGCGGGCGGAGGAGGTGGAGGAGGCGGCGGTGGGGGTGGGGGTATAACCCAAATTACCCTAACTCGTTCTATCCCAATTCCCTTCCCCCAACCAGTACCTGTGCCAGTTGTAAGGCAAGTACCTTACCCTATTAGCGTTCCAGTTGCTGTAAAAGTGGACAGGCCATATCCAGTTCAAGTGCCCAGCCCTTACCCAGTACCAGTGGATAAACCAGTGCCTTACCAGGTCGAGAAGGCAGTTCCAGTACATGTAAATGTACCAGTTAAAGTACCAGTACCGGTTAGCGTTCCCGTTCCCGTTCCGAAACCATATCCAGTACATGTTAACAAGCCAGTGCCAGTCCAAATCCCCGAAACTATCATCGTTAAAAGGCCAGTTCCAATTGATGTTAGTGGTGGAGGAGGCGGCGGTGGAGGCGGAGGTGGAGGCGGTGGAGGATTTGGAGGAGGTGGAGGACTTGGAGGTGGCGGTGGTGGAGGACATTTCGGAGGAGGAGGTGGAGGAATTGGAGGTGGCGGTGGTGGAGGACATTTCGGAGGAGGCGGTGGAGGATTTGGAGGTGGCGGTGGAGGAGGACATTTCGGAGGAGGCGGAGGAGGATTTGGAGGTGGAGGATTTGGCCACAAGTAATCTCCAAGATGCAAAATGCACCATCAAATCGATTCGTTCACACCACGATTCTATTTATATTACCATCCTTACAGCACGTTTGTGATTTAAAATTTAAATTAGACACCTCAAAGGAAGAATACTAATTAAAATCATCTTCTCGATACGGTATATTTTAATAAGTTTGTCCGTTTTGTATGTTTTTAGCTTTTTTCTGTATTCTTCACAAATTAAATGATCTTCCTTCTGTAAAATATTATTTGTACCTAGCTATTTTCTGTATTCTTCACAAAATAAATTATTCTTGTTCTGTAAAGTCTCCTTTTATAACAACATGCAAGGCCATTGATCAATAATTATAATGATTATAACGATCATTAGTTGTCTACTGGGTTTCCAGTACCACCAGGTACTAACAAGTGCCATAACTCCATCTAGCGATCCAGTTTCAATTTCGTCTCTTGCCAAACAGTCCAGTTCCACTCAAGAAATTAATTGTTATTATCCGAGATTGCAGCAACCATGCAAATTTCACGCAGAGCGCGCAAATTGCTAGAGCATTTTACGGCAACTGGCTTTTTTCATGGTACCCTCACATTAACCCAAATACCGGCGAGAAGAAATTTTCTGTGTGTTTTACGATCTGATTTTCCACTTAGTTAGATTAATAGTTGATATTCTCATGTGGACTGATGCATATGCAATTATTTAGAAAAGCCGACTAGGAAGAGTTTGTTCGTCGTAAACGTTTCCTTGTTTATTCGCTCCAATCCCATAGGTGACAATTTCTTTTTTCAATTAAAAATCGGCGTTCTTCACCATTACTTTCACAACATTTAATACCTTATATTTTTTAAGTGCTACCAGATTCGTGTCGCTTATCATCAGTAGATAAATTAGAATTAATATTCTAAAAGGTCTTTAAATAATGAGGTGACAGGGAGGTTGGAGATAAACCACAAAATTTAGATGCATTTTCTGAGACTGATTTGAAAATCGTAATAAAATAAACAAATAAAATTGATGAGCATGTGAAAATGTATACAAGAAATAAGTGGCTTTTAGACGTTGGAAGCACGAGAATCTAGTTCCGGCAAATGTCGTTCAAGGAAACCCTCACCCAGACTTAATTATCATCCGACTGTAATTTACGAGCATTCAAATCAGTGGTCTGGCGAAAAAGCGGCAGGAACTAGCGTTCCTCCGCTTCTTACATAAGTCGGAAAGTATATCATCCTTCTGTACCATGCCGGTCCATAGAAAGGTGCGCCTCGTGGTCGAAGGTAATTGCCAACCGCCCATCACGTATGGGGGGAGCCTAACTTCTTCTCCTATAAAAGCACCACGATTGCATTGTAAAGATATCAGTCTTCTGCTACCTTTTCTATCAAGTGCAGCATCATGAAGACAACTGTAAGATAATAGTACCCTTTACCCAATTGAACGTCCTTTCACTTAATATTTTTCGATGCGGGCGGATATTAATTTAATTGGAGTTTCGTTCCAGGTGTGTTTGGTCCTCCTCGCCCTATCCAGTTCATTCGCCAAGGAAAAAGCAGAGAAGAAGACCAACAAGCGTGGTGTCTTCGGCGAAAGCCTTGGAGGGCATGGGCTGGATTTAGGAGGCCTTGACGGCCATGGTATCGGTGGAGGGTTAGGTGGACATGGACTTGGAGGAGGCTTGGGAGGTGGCCATGGAGGAATTGGAGGAGGTCTGGGTGGACTTGATGGATTAGGAGGCCATGGAGGACTTGGAGGTGGATATGGCGGTGGCCTTGGAGGAGGACTCGGCGGAGGATTTGGTGGAGGAGCTGGTGGAGGTGGTGGAGCTGGTGGACTAATCGACTTGGGTTCTTCAGTCCAACAGCACATCACTGTTACCAACCGCGTTGGAGTCCCAGTACCGCAACCCTACCCAGTAACCATCACCAGAAACGTACCAGTAGCTGTACCCCATCCAGTTGCTGTGCCTGTGGACCGCCCTTACCCAGTCCACGTGCCGAAACCTTACCCAGTTCACATCGACAAACCAGTTCCTTACACCGTTGAAAGGAAGGTACCGGTTCCGGTTCACGTGCCGGTCAAAGTGCCAGTACCACACCCAGTGGCTGTTCCAGTACCTAAGCCAGTGGCAGTACCAATTTCCAAACCTGTGCCAGTCCCAATTCCTGAAACCATCATCGTGAACAAACCAGTTCCAGTGTACATTGGAGGTGGTGGTTTGGGAGGTGGACTCGGGGGTGGGCTCGGAGGTGGATACGGAGGAGGCCATGGAGGTAGTTTGGGAGGTGGATTCGGAGGTGGCCATGGAGGCAGCCTAGGAGGATTGGGAGGCGGCCATGGAGGTAGTCTAGGAGGTGGATTCGGAGGTGGTCATGGTGGTTTGGGCGGAGGCTATTCTCACGGTATCTCCTCCATCTCCATCAGTCATGGTTCCAGTTACGGTGGTTCTTCCTACGGAGGATCCTCTTATGGCGGTTCCTCTTATGGAGGAGGCCATGGCCTTTCTTTGGGTCATCACTAGACCTTCAGGACGAAATCACGACCGTCGAAGCTGTGATCGAACACATCATCATCCAATCATCTAAAGATCACTAGTCCATCTAATCGTAGTGGTCATATTTAAAATTGTGTAAATTATTTTTATGTGAATGCAATAAAACTGATTGAAATGTTACTATTATAATGAATTAATTATGCCCTAAACAATTGGTACCTCCTCTCCAATATAATTCCTAATTGACTAATTTATATCATTTATTTATTGCTGAGTTTACTGGAAGTTATACTTCACACAACAAATGCGTGTAATATGGAGGAAACACTTCCTAGTAGGTACTAATTATAGTACTATATTCACTTCTTGTCATCAATACTGATGGTTTCTGTAATCGACACATTGAAATAAAATTGTACAGTGGGCTATATTTTATAGTACCAAAGAAATCGATAAAACCTCTTTGTTGGTACGAATATAGAGTACTCTGTGTCTCCATAAAGGTGAACTGTGATGGTACACAGCATAGTCATGGTACCCAAACGAAAGATGGCGTTCAGTATATTCAGTTGATAGGTAATAACCGTCAAATATCGCAATATCAGTCTTATTTTTCAATTTAAGATTTCACCACAGAATATTTCACTATGAATATTAAAACAACCCATATTCAAGTTTTACTTCTTGTATAATGATATTTCATCTTTAATAATAAAACTAACAGCATCATATTAAAAATACACATTGTTTGTACTGTATTTTCTTGAATCCTACCAAAATATTGGGAATATAACTGAGAACAGCATTGAGATCTAATTGAACTTCACATTTTTCATGAACATTTGTACATGTTGACTCAGACCTTATAAATCGAATAGATATTTGTAGAATTGCCTAATTGGTTATACGCTTATCGTGATCTTACGAAGACGTGGCCACGCTGCGATGATCACTAAAAAGCAGTCTGCATCCTCTAATTAAATCCGACTACCTCAAACTAAACCCACGTAGAGCCCAATGCACCAGCCTGGACGTTTATGGTTGAGAGACAATGCTCTCCAGACAATGCACATAAATCAGAAAGTATATCATTTCTTATGCAGTAACCTAATGAATTAAGGTGCATCAATTAGACCAATGCACATCCTTCCTCCTCAGAGCACAGTATAAAAGTGGTCGGCGGTACCACCCAAACCATCAGTCCCAGTGGTTGCTTCCAGTGTTCCAACTTGCATCATGAAGACTGTGGTGAGTACCTTCTTGAAAACGCATCCCATTTGAACATTGCCTCTTTAACCATTTCTCTCGCAATCCCAAAAGGCCTGTTTCCTCGTTTTGGCGCTGACCACCGCCACCTTCGCTAAAAAAGAAGAGCCAGCTCCGAAGAAGACCTCAAAGCGAGGTGTCTTCGGCGAGGGAATAGGGTCGGATTACGGCTCCGATTATGGCTCTTACGATCTAGGCAGCAGTGGGAAATATGGTGGAGGCGATTACGGTGGTGGATACGGAGGTAGTCTTGGAGGCGGCTATGGTGGTGGAGCCAAAGGTGCCATCGACCTTGGTCAATCAGTTCAACAACACATCACTGTCACCAACCGCGTTGGCATCCCTGTTCCTCAACCTTACCCTGTAACCGTCACCAAGAATATTCCCGTACCAGTTCCTAAACCAATTGCAGTACCAGTCGACCGTCCGTACCCCGTGAAAGTACCCAAACCTTACCCAGTACCAGTAGAGAAACCAGTACCCTACATCGTAGAGAAGAACATCCCTATTCCATACAGAGTACCCGTTAAGGTGCCGGTACCACATCCAGTAGCCGTTCCAGTACCCAAACCCGTTGCAGTGCCCGTTTCCAAGCCAGTTCCAGTCATCGTTCCTGAACCAGTCATCATCAAGAAAACAGTTCCAGTGTTCGTAGGAGGAGGAAAGGAAAGCTATGGAGGGTCCTACGGAGGAAGTTATGGAGGAGGTTTCGGAGGTGGTCAAGAGAGCTATGGAAGCGGGTACGACTCAGGATACGGCCATGAGAGCTATGGCGGTTCATCTTTCGGAGACTATGGTAGTTCCTATGGGCACTAGTTCCTAATGGGAAGACCTTGTTACGCTGTGATCCGATTTAATTTACATTCATCTTTCATTTCGTCATTTTTGTACCTACTCCATTTGAAACTGTTTAGTACTTTTTGAATATACGTTCATGATTGGATTTTGGTCGTATGCACCCAAACACCTCATTACATAATACTAAAGACTGGAAAAATAATTATAATTGCAATAGTCTCTGATAATACCAAAGACTATTTTAATTAAAAATATAGAGTTCTCGTGTGAGATAATGCCAAAATATGAATACGAACACATATTATCCTTGATCATATACCAAATACGCAATCATATTAAAACTGATACAATTTTACCTCACCTTTGTCTTACCGACCCCATTTTAACACTTGGTTATTCATACGTTTTCTTTCCATTTCAAATATTAATGCGATTAATTACAGTTATAAAGTATGTGTAATGAATCAATAGCAACAATCCTGCATTATTGCATGTTCACTAGCTACAAAACTTATTAAATGACTGGGATAACCAACAGAAAAAAAATTAAACTGGATATAAAATAATGTGATGAGTTAAATTCACAAAACCGTTTTTCTTTGATTTGATTGAGTTTCCATCTAGTAAAATCTATCAGTATGATATCTTATGGACTGAATTAAATTGGCATATTTGACAGTTTATCAACGTAATAAATGTCAAATATGCCAATTTAATCCCGGATTAAATTTAATTCACGTTGGCGCAACTGGTTTGTTTTAAATGCACAACATGATTTTCAAAGTACTTTTCAAATATTCGCAATGTTATTTATAAAGTTCAAGAATTGCCTAAGTAATTTACCTCCACGTAATTAGTAAGTTGAAATATAATCACATTCTCAAATAAATAAATGGATTTATATTGATGTCTCTTCCCGAAAGGAAAAGGTAATGAAAAATTATGCATATAAATTAGATTTTTTTTATTTGAATGATGTATAATGTGGAGAAATGATGCTCAGTCTTTAGATTTTCGCTCCTATTAGTTATTTTGTTAAGACAAAGTAGATAGTTCAATCTTATTTCGCTAGATGCTAATAGAATGAAATATCAATGAGATGTGTTTTCGTATCCTTCAGCAGAATAGTATGTTTTTCCCGATCCATAAGATGAAGGTTGTGGCTGCTCATAATTCGAATTTGCCGCATAATTTTTGCTGCTGTTATGGTCATTACCAACGGACCTTCGATACGACGACTCGTCGTAGGATGATCCACCATAAGAACTTTGGTATGATGACTTTCCAATGGACGATTCACCATAGGAACTTTCATGCGACGAATGATTGTAAGATGACCCATCATCAGAACTTCCATATGAACGATCGTCGTATGCGCCACCTTGAGAACCTCCATCTTGTCCACCAGTTCCATATGAAGAGCCACTAGATTCTTTGTAAAATACCGGTACTACTTTCTTGATGACAACCGGTTGTGGTACTGGAACTGGCACAGGTTTAGATACCGGTACTGCCACTGGCTTTGGAACTGGCACAGCTACTAATTTTGGAACAGGAACCTTAACATAAACCTTCACAGGTACTGGAACGTTTTTCTGGACAACATAGGGTACTGGTTTTTCCACTTCAACTGGGTACGGTTTTGGTACTTTCACTGGATATGGGCGCTCAACTGGCACTGCTACGGGTTTAGGTACTGGAACTGGTACTTTTTGGATTACAGTGACTGGATAGGGCTGTGGCACTGGGATTCCGACGCGATTTGTAACAGTTATATGACGAGAAACTGATTGCCCTAAGTCGATTACTGATGTAGTGGGACTTCCACGATATCCTCCTTGGTTTCCACCATAGCCACCACCAAAATTTTCACTATAGCCTCCACCATAGCTTCCGCTATAGCCTCCACCATAGTTTCCGCTATAGTCTGGACCATAATTTCCGGTATAGCTTCCACCATATCCTGCGCTATAGCCCTTATCAGAGCCACCATCATATTTTTCCCCATATCCTCCATTATAATCTCCACCATACCTTCTACCAGAATCTTGACCATAATTCCCTATGTTAATTTCTTTATAATAACTTGAACCATAATTTTGACCATAATTGTTAGAATTTCCACTAAGTGATGGTGAATAGTTTGAAGCGTAGCCTCCATTCGACACGCCACGTTTGATTGTTCTCTTTTCTGCTAAAGCAGTAGTTGCTGCCAAAATCAGAAACACCTACCATACACAAAAAAAATAGCAATTTGAAGATATTCAAAGCTCAGGTAATTTTAATATTATTAAAAATATAGGTAATAAATTATTATTTAGTTTATTGCTAGAGGCATCGAAGCACAAACAGTTCAATTAAACAAGCTATGTGTAGATTCGTAAAATTTGACTTACAACAATCTTCATGGCCCCTATTTTGGCGAACGATAATCCTAAGACTGTATTTCTCTCAAATACAACAAGCTTTTATATCCGCTTGTTGTGGCATCCGTTGATTCTCCGCCATTCTCTGATTAGTGTTGCAAAAATACTTTCTGCATAATATGTCGCAGACCAAAGAGCGTGCAAACTCAAAGGCTTGAAAGGTGGCCACCACGACTATGCTAAGATTATATACTGTATCATGACCATTTAAGATTTTACTGAATCAACTCCATTAAAAAAAAATCTAATGTTAGTGAACCTCCTAAATTTCCTTTAGGGTCAGTTACAACAGAGAATACTCCTTGGTTATTAAAAAACGCCAAGAATAAAATGATAAAATTTATTGGAGAGTCTACAAAAGGTAATACAAAAAATATATTATTAACAATTTTATTGGATTTTATATATTTTCATCCACATTCAAAGCAGAATTCTCACAGAAGATATGTTATATTTATTGATTTGTGTAAATGAATTTTATTGGAACTATGTAAAAGCATTTTTTTCACATGAAAGTCATTCCAATCACGCGAACTATATTCCCAGTTCATTGCTCTTTTTTATCTTCATTGTAAATGTATATAGGTATATTTAATCGTGATAAATAAACAAGAACGTTGAGCATCAAAGTTGTCTGGAATTCATTTTCAAGTTCTTACATATATTTAGGTATGATGATTCGGTTTATTTCTTCAAAGTATTAGCGAAATGCGTGGGCAATTGTTTTCATAGTAGATTACAATTTGATTAGATGTGGGTGTTGTGACTCCGCGCAGCGTCCTACTATTTTCAAGACAGCGTTAGAGCAGTATGACATAAAAATAACAGAAGAAGAAATAATTTGTCGTTTTGAATTTTCAATTTTCAATTACTGATTTCATTCGTTAAATAAATAATATACGGTCCATCGAATATGATTAATTGAGCTACGAAACATTGGTGGATTATGGGATTGTGAAGGAGAGGAGAGTTTCTAGTCGACTGAAATATCAAGACTCATATCAGAAAATAAAAAAAAACATTTTAATTGAAAAATAAAAAACAACATATTCGTGCTTGATGGGCCCGACTAGCGAATTATGCGTATCTTCATAATGGCAACAACATTTTAACCTAATCACAGATTACATCCTCTCTACCATACGGGCTTCCAACCGGAGGAGTATCCGCCACCGTATGATCCACCATAACTAGCTCCATGACCGTAGCTACTTCCATGGCCATAACCTTCGGAGAGGCTTTCGACTAAACCACCAACGAGTCCTTCAAGGCTGCCTCCATGGCCATAACTGGAGCCAGATCCGCTGCCGTGTCCACCTCCGTGTCCACCTCCGTATCCACCGCCGTATCCGCCACTGTATCCACCGCCATATCCACTTCCGTATCCACTTCCGTATCCACCTCCGTATCCACCTCCATACCCACCGCCATATCCACCTCCCAATCCTCCTCCTAATCCACCTCCCAATCCACCTCCCAATCCTCCTCCAAATCCACCTCCCAATCCACCTTCTAATCCACCTCCCAATCCACCTCCGTATCCACCGCCGTAGCCTCCGTGTTGGGATTCAACATAAACGGGTACGGTTTTCTTCACGACGACTGGATGAGGAACTGGAACTGGAACTTTCTTCACGACAGTAACTGGATATGGTTTGGCAACTGGGACTGGAACTGCTACTTTAACTGGAACTTTGACGTGAACAGGAACTGGATAAGGGACTTTCTTGATGACTTCGAATGGGACTGGTTTCTCGACAGGAACGGGTACGGGCTTGGGAACATGGACTGCGTAAGGGCGGTCAACAGGAACGTGGACGGTTTGGGTAACTGGAACTGGAACCTTCTTGATCACTTCGACGGGGTAAGGTTGAGGAACTGGAATGCCAACTTTCTTGTAGACTGTGACTTGATGTTGAACGGTTTGGCCCAAGGGAATTGGGGCTCCTCCTGCTGCTGGGAGTGCGTTAAGGTTGCCTCCGCCGTTACCTAACGTGGTGTATGCCGGGTATCCTCCGCCAACTGATCCTGAGCTTAGAGGGTATCCACTGCCAGAGCCCAAAGCATATCCGCTTCCGGAGCCCAATGAATATCCGCTTCCGGAGCCCAACGAAGAATATCCGCTTCCGGAGCCCAATGAGTATCCGTTTCCGGAGCCCAATGAAGAATATCCGCTCCCGGAGCCCAATGAATATCCGCTTCCTGAGCCCAATGAATATCCATTTCCGGAGCCCAAGGCGTATCCAGATCCAGCGTATGAACTACTAGATCCTAGGGCGTACCCGCTGCCGTAACCTGAGGCGTATCCACCACTTGAATACCCACCAGCGCCCGCGGAGGCATAACCTCCACTGTAACCGGAAGAGTATCCACTGGAGTGTCCTCCGTGATTGCCATCATAACCACCAGCGTATCCACTGGAGTAACCATTGCTCAGTCCTCCATGGCTTCCGGAGTACCCAGCGCCGCTGTAACCTCCGGAGTAGCCGTTGCTTCCTGCGTAACCACCATAGCTGCTTCCATGTCCTCCGTGGGCAAGTCCTTCACCAAAGACACCTCGTTTGGTCTTCTTCGTGGCTTCTTCCGCAAAGGAAGATGATAGCGCTAATAGGAGTATAAACACCTGGAAATGAAATTCGGTCAAAAAGGTTTATATGATGGAAGAAGTTGCTTCCTTACGAAAGCCCTCATGGTTTCACACTTGAAGAGAACAGCGGAACACTGATGACCAATATGGGTTTTCGGTAGACTTTTATACCCATTTCGTATGTAAAATCTGGTGGCCGAGAGGGGCGGATGACACTCGATGCGAGGGGACACCTTTCTACGCAACAAAGCAGCCAAAAGATGGTCCACTTTCTGCGTTACGTAAGCAACAATCGGCCGGAAGGAGGAGGAGAGTGCTTTACCTGGTGCTCCTTTCAGGCGAAGCAAAGGGAACCCTAAAGCGTGTTTACTTATTTTAAATGGTACTGCACACCTAGCACAATGAGTACGCCTAAGTCTTGAAAAAGTGGTGCGAATTTAATAAAGATTTCTCCTAAACAATATTTGAGCAAACAGTTAACGGATATTGGCTTTTGAATATGGAATTTCTGCGGCGGGCGGTACCTAACTTTCCTGCCTTGGGTAATTATCAATTACTGCATTGCCAAATTCCAACAGGTGTTCTAACCGGGTTCGAATCTCTCGCCGGAAGAGTTTTACATCAGAGACAGAGCAATAAAACGGCTTTATGAATATGAATGGAATTTTCGGTGCCGACGCACATTCGGATTTCTAATGCCCGAAAAAGACCGAATGCATAATTCCGCGATAATGCGCGGAGAAACGTGCATCTTCGATTCCGTGTTGTAAGACGAGGATTAAGGGAAGCATGCGTGCTTTGCGGGAAGAAGTTTGGAAAGTATGCGCCGATAATTCAAGTAAAGGTGGTCCGAGTTATTTATGGAGATTTGTTGGTCCAGTTGTCGGGCGGAGAGGATTATTTATTTGGGACCACTTGCTGTGGGAGTGGGAAAAGAGTAGTTACCATGGGAGCGAGTGAGAGTTGGTTACCATGGAAGCGAAGGAGGGTTTGAGGGAGTGAGACATGGACATGGGAAAAGTTACGGTTTATCGGTTGACATGGAAAAGTTAGGGTTTGCTCGTTGACATGGGAAAAGTTCCGGTTTACTCGTGGACATGAGAAAAGTTGGTTTATACCTCGTCGACGTGGGAAAAGTTAGGGTTTACTCACTTGAACTAGGGACATAAGGGTATTAGTTCTCAAAGCAACAAGTGAATGCTGTTTCACAAAATGGCAAGTGAGGGTTGATAACGCGAGAGTTACAATTGCAATTGACAATTATTGGCGAGTGGGCTCCTTCGACCGGATGTTGGGCTCAATAAAATACAGTAGTGTTCAATGCGATGAGATCAATTTGATCTTCAAGCTTTCACTTAATGATCACGAATAATGTCGTGAGCAGTAATTAATGAAGTCACCATTTTGGAGAAGTGATTGTTCGCGATTATTGGTTCGTGCTTGGTAAATTAAACTTTTTCAAACTTCAAGATCATGATGTGATGAATGTTTCGGAGTGTTATGAAAACATTCCAGGATTTTTTTTACGGAGTCGACTATTAATTTTTTGACCACAACGTTTGATGTCGATTTATTTAGCACCGAATTTACATAAATTTGTATTCATTTCAGTCTGGAACTTTCACCAGAAACGACCACATTTCAACTTCACTATGAAATTTCTAACAGATACTGTGACAATTTACAATTATGTTCATGAAGGGTAATCGTGTTGAAATTGCGACAATAATGAGGTGAAATAATTTTTATTACATGCATTCTTTTCTGAGTGCCTTTTCTTTGGATTAATGATCGGAAAATTTTCGCTCTCTTCCAAGGTGCTTATTTACTTTTACCACAATTATTCTAGTTACTGTTTTAATTCATGTCGAATTATCGGCGATATAGCGTGGGAAAAAGAGAAACTTTTTATTCTACTTCTATGCAAAATTTCAACCGACGTAATATTTGATTCCCATATTTGTATTGGCTATAATCCCAGAACATTCCGTGCTGCAATCCGATGATTTTTAGGGTGGAAAGTGAAAAATGCGGGAGATTTGTGCTTTGTAGACGGTGTATAATTCATGCACGGTTATAGCGGGGAAAACCCAAAGTCGAATCGTTAAGATCTATCCATAAAAGGCTGATCTGCACTGGCTCACGCATACTTGCCTTAAGTAGAGAACGGGTTATATGCAACGCCTCAATCTGCTCAGTCATTGTATGTAGGTAGGCCTTTGTGTGAGCAGACGTTTTTGCTCGATAAAAGCGAGAATTAATTACGATAATTAAAAATGCTAGAGCAACTCTCTCGTGAATGAAATATTAGTGCCATTCCATTCGGATTCCAATGAAAGAGTTGGCATTGTATAGGTGTTGTTTTGAGATAACATCAATGGAACGCTTACTTGTTCTACGTTGTTACAATAAAAATATAACGCTATGATTTTTGGGGAATTGAAGCAAAAAAAAATAGATTTTTTACAAGCCATAATTTATTAGTACCATTAAATACTTAACAATAGGAACAGGAGTACACGCGCATCTTAATTTTAAGACTAGTAATACTATGTGTATTCCACTTCTCGAAGGTCCAGGTGTTCTCTATCCCAAATTAATGAGTACTCAAATGCACTTAAATTAATTAGTACCGATGAGTACTCAACGTTAATATGGGAATTAAATTTGGACAAGCCTTTTCACATCATTTCTAAATAGCATTTTGTGTGCATCACAAGTGAAGAAGGGGCAATGATTCAAGCGATTACCCATAATCGTTTAGATTTTGTAAGCATCAATTTGGTTAAAGCCACCCATTGAATTTAAGTTGGAATCCTGTTGTATTCCTGAATAACCTTGAGGTCCAATATTCGAATACGAATAGGGAATTCCATACTGCAGGGCATTTGAAGAATACAAGTTGGAGGTTAGTGGAGACTGAATCGGGACGAATCCTCCACTTAGTTGAGGACTTGCGGAAATTTGCTTCATGGGTGCTTGATTCCCGACCAGTTGGGGATTTCCTCCAGTATTGGAATAGCCCAGGGATCCAGAACCTAATGCGAAACCACCTCCTGGAAGTCTGGTGACTCCTAAACTTCCTGAACCTATTTGGGCTTGAGGAGTGAAGAGCACTGGTCCTAATTTACTGTTGCTTCTCTGTAAAGCTGGGGTGTTTGCTGGAGCAGGTAGAAACTGTACTGGTTGAAGACTTTGACCAGATTGCATGTACTGCCCTTGAGAACCCAACTGTTGATTGTTCTGGTTTTGAACTAAACCTCCATTAGATAATCCTTGGCTGTATCCTTCTTGTGAGTAAAGTGCTTGAATACCTTGGCGGTACCCTCCTTGCGAAAGAGCTGCTTGATTAGGGAATCCTTGACTGTATGCTCCTTGCGAATAAGAAGCTTGATTAGCCAATCCTTGGCTGTATGCCATTTGAGAGTAACCTCCTTGGTTAACCAAATCTTGGCTGTATCCTAATTGTGAGTAGACTTGCTGATTAGCCAATCCTTGGTTGGTCAACCCACGACCTTGAGCAACATTCGGAGTGAAGAATGGTCCATCCTTAGGAACACCAACATCCGAAATCTCCTGTTCCCTATCAGTGACCTCGTAATTTTGGTTTGATGTTGGAAGTATCGGGAATTGCGTCTTAGCATCTGACACATCAATGCTCTGACTTGTAAGGACATTATCAAAGATAACATTCGCAGTGGGTTGAGATGCACCTTTCAAACTAGCCAAATCTATGGCTTGTTGGCTGTTCCCCAGAGTGTTGTAATCACCAAGAGTTCCTGAATTCTTAGCGTAACTCTGGATGGTCCTCACTGGACCACTCCCGGAAATTTCGGAAGGTAATCCTGAAGCTCCAATTGGTGGACTCACTACACTTCCTGGTTTAATCGGTGCACTGGGAAAATCTACGGAAACCGGGCCTAAGGAATCTACCACTGGAAAATGGGGCATCTTCAACCCTCCTAACAAATGCGATACTCCATAACTACCCGCGTATTGCGATGCGTAGGTTTGAAGGGGTTGCTTGTGCGAATCGATGGTGTTGGTTATTCCTATGTCCAAGAAGTCTCCAAAATCCACAGGTGAACCCAAGGGTAGCTTCAGTAAGTTGGAATGTAAGTTTTTCGTGAAAATTTTCGTAGGGTTAGTTATGAGCAATTCATTTCCTCCTAACGGATAAGATCCGTAATTGTGGACGTAAGGCAGGAGTCCATAGGAATAGATTCCTCTTTTGGATACCGTTTTAGCCTCCTCTACTTTTTCTCCATTTGAGATGGCTATGAGCAGAGCTAGGCTGATTATCCCAAGCTGAAAATTCAGATTTGTTTTAATGGATTATAAGAATAATTATTTTGTTACGATATTCAACTGAATCAAAACTTAAAATTTTATGCATCACACAAAGATTCCATTGAGATAGTCTTCTATTCAAACTAAAAACTGTAACACCGCGAGACTAGGTGATTAAATGTAACATTTACCGTTTTCATTGTATGGTACACTAGTTTTTTGCAAATCGAGCGATGAGCTTCAAATGGCTCGTTCAAGTGAAATTGTTCCACCTTATATATTCCCTTCACTTATATTCAATCAAATATTCATACAAATTGCATAGATTTCAGAGGCCTATTGCATCTAGTGGGGATCGCCTTCACTTTCATTCGACTCCACCCTTTTTCCATATTAACCACGTGTTGCTCGGACGCAGGTTCCGGACTCTCGAACTATAATTAGTCGGAGACAATTCTTTGCGTAATTTTTCACCTTCCGAAACCCAATCTGCCGAACTTGTCCTATCCTCAAGCAACACGATCAATCAGGCACGGGATTCTCACGTAACCGTTGATGAGAAATCTTTCACTCGATGTTCTAACACTGAGAAAAGTGGAATATATAGACAACTTCCGAACTGAACTCAATTTAAATAATCGGAAGTTGGTTGTGGTAAACGTGAAGTGGATGGAAATTTTTCGACGTGAACCGGCTAGAAAATTTCCCAACTAGATTCTGGTATAAATTACAAAGATAAATGGAGGTAATAATCTTCAACGCAATGTGGAAATTCGTGGAGTAAAACGAATACATTAATAGCCGAAGAGAAAATAAATTAGTCTCCTAATCAACATCAATTCCACAATAAACGCAATCAATTGGAAAATTCAGCGTGTATGTCAAGACTGCCTGAGAAAGTTGTCGGCATTAACATAATTTATCCTTACGCTCAATATGCGTATACTTCTTCCACATAATCTTCCATATTATTTAAATATTTGCACCAAGAACTTTTCCACTGTCCCCTCGGGCAGAAAATCTCACTTCAAATCTCAACTCCAATTAAATTGTATCACATTACCCACCGGTTACGTGCGTTTCGAAATCTCTGCGGTTCGGAGAGATTACACACATGTGTACGACAGGACATATATTCTCCAACAAAAAGACGCATGGATTTTCAAAAACCCATGCATTGCGATATTGTAAAGCAGTTCCATTTGTTGATTTCTCGCCCACAGCGCACACCTACAAGTTTACGATCAAGGTCCATCGACCTACTCGATTGAAATAAAGGCCACACAACTCAAGATAATCGTCGGAAGTTAAATTTTTCCCCATAACTTTCCTTTTTACATTAACTCTACTTCGAATTGTAAAAAGTTCGCGAATCGGATCTACACCTGATAGATTATAACTCACGAGATAAGTGACCACTATAATAGGATAATAACTTCCTATTGTAACATTAGATTAGACCAGCCTCGACCACAGAACGTTGGCTAGTTTCCCGCGGCAAGATTAGATGCCTTTGCACCGGAAACACGTAATACGCAATCCTTCTCACCTGAAGAATTTAAGGGTGAAAGGAAGAAATCGCGATATTCTTTGGAACTTCTGCGTTCATTCTTCATTGCGCAATTGTCGGAGGAAAGTTGTCCTTTTCGGACATTCTTCCCATCCAAGTTCCCATCCGCACATTCAATGATAAATTGCCTCTGTGACCCGCGAGTGTGTAAGAACGAGACCATCTCACGGAGGAAATAAGTTGTGGACCACACCCATTACGAGAGGATCTGGTGAAAGGGTTATATCTTTTCGGCACTCCGATTAAAATGGCTTTCTGACTGCCGACTCCAACTTTCCTTATAATTACATTTCTGAAATTGGTCGGACAAGATCCTAATCCTGGAATTCAATCATTAGACTAAAAGTCAATTAAATGTTCTATATCGAGATGCCCAGTCTACTTGCAACCTTTCGCCTATCATTTAATCCTCACGCATCGCAATGCACAACATTTTGTTCGCACATGATGCCATTTAGATAGATCCTTACATATACATATGTCTACATATAACTACATCACAGCATAAACTAAGATATCTACGACCATAATAATTACCTATACTTGATAAATTAATCAAGTCGGTTTTTATCGGACTGATTAGAAAACACCCTTTTATCGTATTTTTTTTTCACAGCCTGGGAACTTCTATTGAGGTAACGAATAGCAACTTACGTCACCAATCAACTGAATGTGTTGGGTTCGCTCTAAATTTATTGCTTACTGCTTTTAACCGGAAGGAAAAGCGATCCAGCAGCGACGGATCTTTTCTACTGCCAATAGTAAATAATATATTGCAACATGCGAGCGTGTAACACATGTAAATAAATCAATACACTTTTATTATACTTGCTTGGGCTCGCGAGTTAAGTTACATAATTGAAAAAAAATCGTGGACTAGATCCGAGATTGAACTCTCACAAAATAGGCGACATTAAGATGATCTAATCAACCAGGCAAACGCCCTGTAGAACTTTTTACTTTTTGCCACACTTACTTCTGATTGAATTTCAATTGGATTACCCACGAGACAAAATTTCAAACTAACAAATCAAGCAATTACTTACAGTACTTGTGATAACAAAAGTTCTATTTCACATAACGATACTCGTCACTTTGTGGAGGAAGTATAATTATAATTAATTATTCTTTGAAATAATTTGTTTTGACATATTCGTAAATAACAAGATGACCCGATTCCAAATCACGAATGCGGGCGAATTTTTCAGATATTGCTTTGATTTTCTTTTCTCACGTAAAATTCTTATTAAGGAAAATGTATGAATAAAACTTAGTAGTTATGCCTAGCAGTACTTGGTGTATTAAGAAGGTAAAATAGTATGTGGGTTGTTGAGCAAAGGCTGAGGCTCTAAAATTTTTATTATCACTTCTATTTCGATTTTTAACCAAAAAATCTTTTCCAATCCAACTCTGTACGATATGTCCATATTAACTATTCCGTTTACTGCTGAAAATTCAATTGTTTTCGGGAACGCATCTGGGAAAGTTTTGCCATGTGGGAGCAACAATGTAAAAATATCATTTCCACCCAAATTTTACTGAATTAAATTAAAATTCGACAAATGATTCTTCCTACACAGATTTTCCATGTCCAAAAATTACTTTCTCCATCTCTACGATTGGCCATTCGAAAAGTAAACTACAAAGAATGGCTAGAAGACATGTGAAGAAAACATCCCCAGAAAGAAGATACATCTGAAAAATAAATGAAACCAATGAATATGAATAAAAGCAATGAATATTCTTCGATGACACATATTGATGACCATAAAATGGGATTATAAAAGGCATGAAACACTCACCACATTGAAATCGCTGAAGAATGTTGGCCCTCTAATCCTCCCTATTTCAAACGAAATGGGAAGTATTTGAAGAATGTACATAGAGTAAGTTAGTTTAGCGGTGACTTGAAAGAATGGTGCAGACAGGAACCGATTAATTATCCCACCATATCCTTTCCAACAAGCAAAAATGATCCAGCTGAGAATAAGAGCTAAAGCTGGTCTTGATATAGTTAGATAGACGGTCGTGATGACTCTGTTATAATTTTGTTGAACGTCAGTTCCAGTGAAAATTATAAATGCGAAGCATACTAAAGCCAAAGCCCAAACCGATAAATTGGTAATTTGGTTGATCCGAACTTCTTTATGTTCGAATTTTACAAGTACTAAACCGAAGAGAATTCCAATCAACCAAGGCGCCATCCTCGTATGCGTAACGTAGCAATAGTGATCGAAGTAATTTTGCGTAAACATTTGAATATCATAAATGTACGTGATTACTGCTGGTACAGCCATCGAAACCAGAATGTATCCCCCGAGAAGACATACGGGCCATTTCTTGTATCTCACCAAGGGAATGAGGATTATTGGTGATATTATGAAGATTTGCATGTCCATTGATAGATACCAAGAGTGTATAATGCACTGGGAATACGAAAATATTTTCATTCCAATCATGGAAATATTGTATTATTGCCATGTAATAATGATTAGGTACCTAAACGGAATTCAAGAGACTTACAATTTCATCCATGTTGGTATAATTCTGAATGTACAAGAAATAACTCCACCACCACTTCTTGCAAGGGTCTGCAATCGCTTTGGTTAAAAAGGGCCAAATAGGGCCACTTCCGGAGTGTCTAAACCAAGAGATTGTGAAGAAATACAATGCTGCCATAACAGGCGTAATTCTCAGGTATCTGTGCAAATACATGATGAGTACTATTTTTACGCTGGGTTTAATTATTTTCTTGACGAAATTGTAGGAGAGGAGCAGTCCAGCCAGATATAAGAAAGTATCAACAGCAAAATGGTGGCCCAACATATATTGACTGTAAACTTCATTTCTCCAATTTAGAGCAAAAAGTTTGTTAGTATGTGCAGAATTTTCCGATGTGGCGAATCTATGTCCACTTATTATCCAAAGCATGCTCAATACTCGAATTCCGCTGAGGCATTGAAGGTGGCCTGAGTTCTTGGTTGAAAAGAGTTTCTTTCCATTGGTGATAAGAGAGAATGAAATCAGGATAAGATGTTTTGGTACTAAAATAATTTTTCATTGTTAGTGATTTGATTGAATTTGAATATCTATTGAACCTGAACGATTAGATTTATTAAACAGCTCACTTTTATTTTTACTTTGGCAGTAAAAGTCATAAGATGTGCAGATGATCGTGATTAGAAGCACCAAACCCATGAATATCCTGAAATGTTTAGTTCATAAGCTATTCTTTGCAAATATTTAGAAATAAAACAGAGCAAGACTCACGACATGAAAATATCGTATTCATCAAATTCGGTCCCTGTATTTTTCGTTTGGCACATAGCGTTATTAAACGCAATGGGCAACTCTTTTACAAAGGATTCCAAATCTCTGGGGTAGCAGCCATCAGGGATGCATAGAGATAATAGAAGTGGAACTCCGATTTGACTACTTCTCGTAGTATACGAATATGAAGTTTTAGGAAACGTTGGTAGGACCAAGTCTAGGCCTTCAACAGGCAAAGTAACTATCATGGATAAAGCGCAAAATTTTCCCAAAATGACATCGTCTTCCATCTTGTGATCGATGGCCATGCAAGCATCATAGTTACCCAAGTCTATTACATTTCCAACCATGAGGCCTGATGGAATTTTCGATGTAGCATCAACCACTGAAAAAGGAAACAGTTATACCCCATAGAATAGTAATGTTCATAATAGATTCACTTTTGATAACCCATTCTTGCGTCCAATCTCTCCTCATCAGTTCCCATTGCTTTTGACATCTTTCACTACTGTTTTCCAATTTAACGTCGTTCTCTACTAAAAAGTCCAAAAACGAAGCCACTAAAACGTCCAAAGATCAAATGAATGAAAATTTGGTTATTCCAGATGTGAACTGACCCCCAAAGATACGTGACAGTGACAGTAGGTAGTAGAGATGTTAATTATAAGATACCATTTATATTTTTTCTTGCTTACTTGGCAACCAACTCCATTGTTCCTGGAACCTTGTGTTATCAAATTGACTTGCATTTTTCACCAAAGTATCCGATAGACAATCACCGACTTCAAAATTGCACGAAAACGTGAGCGAAGCCAGAAGAAATGTTAACGTAACGAGAAACATTATAGATGTAAGTACACGTGTGGTATTTTTTTTTCTGGACCGATTATAAAATTTAATGTTTCGTCAAAGAACAGATTAAGAAAATCTTTTATTTTCTTACATCAAGTTGTAAAGATTATGGTAATTTGACTAAAGTAAGATTGCTTTTAAAACAGATAGATGCATATAGTAAAATAATTAAAACAATGTCCATATGAACAACCAAACAATTTTTATTATCTTCTTTCCTCGTGATATACGTTTTATTCATCACAATGTTCTTTTCTCCGGGCAACATCAGTTCGTGTTAGCTCATTTATAACAGCAATAAATGGACACAAAAATTCACTCAGGATTAATGTCACGACGTCTGTAAACACTATATCTTCGTAGAGGATATACAACTTAAATATTTGTTTAGGTTTTTACCTAATTAGATATCTACAATGATATACTTCACTTATATTTTTTTTGTTAGATTGAAGCAAGGAGTAATTCAATTATGAATTTTCTATGGTTGAAGGTAGCCCGAAGGTTACATTTGACGAGATTCTGCATAGTTAATTGTGCGCATCCAATGTATAGGATCATGTGCACTAATGAGTTAATAAAGGCCTAATACTTAAAAACAATAACTAACAAGCAATTTTAAGCATCAAATTCGTTGTCAGTGACCTCAAATTAGTTACGATTAGTTAACATGTATTGGTTGTAGAGTTTTATTTACAAGTACTAAAAATATAATTTAATAATAATATTTTATTCTATTTAGCTGTGTTATGTCTTCTGCTGTGCAGTTCGAATAGGTATGCCAACCTAACGCGTATCTGATTTATCATGCAAGTTATGAAATATCTGTGTCGGAATTAATATGTAAATTTTGTGTAAATCGGACAGAAAAAATCGCTTAATTAGTAAACCATCCTATTAGCTCACCAATTTTTGAATAGCTGTATCTCCTCCAAATTTAAGAGATCTTATTAGTCGGTAACAACAGGAATTATAATATTATATTTTAGGAGAATATTTTAAGCCTCAATGACCATTTTTTCAGGTCCATGGTCTATAAATGCATATAAATATTTTCCCGATTCAAGAAAATTTCATGTGTCGATCTCCAAAATGTAATGTATCAAAAAAAAAGAATTTAAATAAAGAATAAATGTTTTGTTAGTTGAACAAATTTTCAAAAGAATCCCACAAAATGTTTTATAAGTAAAATAACTTTTTTTTATTTAGGTAGTAATATAAATTTGAGGATTATAATAACAATTATACACTCGCCGTAGAAATTGTGACGCTTCGCCTATACATGATAGTCCACTTATCATACTAGTTACATAATGCAGCATTATAAAACTCGAACGAATTAGGCACGAATCACTCATATTATCATCACAATCTCCATAGCATAATTAATGTATTCAGCGAACTAGGCTGAGGTTTTTCTTTTCCAAACAGGTAGGTACATAATAAATTGCAGTTAATTGAGACGAATTTCCGATCCGATTTCTAATGTTCTAGTTCTACAGCCGATGAATTATCTTAAAGTGGATGTAACGAAAATGGTCCGACGTGTCTGTCGTTTTCGGTGACTTGCAGGCGTTGCTGCATTACGAAAGTAGGAGCCTTTGTGTGGTTCGAGGAGCCGCAACTTTCTTTTCGAAGTGTCTGGTGTTGAACGCGGCTCGAATTTATGTCCACCATTCGGTTCACCTTTGGCCACCTTGTTACATTCAAGGGATATTTACGTAACCCGTACTTTTCGTCTTTCACCTTCATTGTTCCCTTTTATCTGGCAATTTACATAATTCGGACTCCTGTCGCGACTATATTGGACAAGAGTCCGGAATCTCTGGCCAACGGCCACCTGAATATTGACGATGCATTTTAAGGGGAATTGGGTGCAATAAAAAGGCGGAAGAAAACTTTAAATACGATAAATTGTTCAATAAATACATAGGAATAAATAGTGAGTAAGTGGCTCTAATTTAATAGAACAAGTTCTTTATAATTAATAGTTCGGAAATCAACCATTATTAAATTGTCTCATTTTCTAGATCATCTCTAATCGTATTGTTTGCAATTGTTGTTGCTTCAACTGCATACTCCATCTCTAGGGGAATGGGTTTTGGTGAGGACACGTTGAATTTGACTACTGTTGCACCCGTTGTCGAAAGATTTATTGGTGGTCGTGAAGATGTAGGATATTCAGAAATTTCACAGTTCTTTCCTGAAGTCCTTTCTCTACACAAACATCTATAGCTCCCTTCATCTTTTGTCAGAGATATGCATTTAGCTCCGTTTTGACAGAGATTTGGGTTGTTTTCGCAATAGTTCAACTCTTCATTGCAGAGCATTCCTCCCCAACCTTTGCGACAGTTGCACTCCCAAGGTCTTGTACAGGTACCATTTACGCAGCCAGGATAAGGGAAGCATTTTTCACAGTTCTTTCCCCACCAACCAACTTTACATCTATTCCCAAGAGAAACAAACATGAAGATTAGTGTTTAATGGGTTAAATTGATGTTGGAATTGGTAAAATTCAAGTTTGGTACTAACCTACACTCTCCAGGTTTTCTGCAATACCCTCTTTCTTTATGACAAGTTTTGGAACAAATTGCTGCAACAATGATGGTAAATATTAGTTTGAATAATCAGTACAGAGACATATTTTTATTTCTAGGCAGGTACTAGTGAATACTAGTACTAGTGTAGCAGTAATTGAGTCCTAATATTCCATTTTTTTTGTTTAATTCACATCAAATATTTCGACTAGGAGTTGGAGTATGGCGGCATAAATTTTCTTACGTGTCTGACACAAAATTCCAGTATATCCTGGAAGACACTTGCATTCTAAAGGCTTATCGCAGTATCCGTTCTGGCAACCTGGTAGTACCTGACATTCCTTGCAAGTCTTCCCAGCCCAACCCAACCTGCATTTGCAGTCTCCTGGTGCATCGCAATAGCCTCTGGTCAGATGGCAGTCCAAGCGGCAAATTGCTGAAGAAAAATATGCACATTACGTTAGCATTCGTTCATGGTACTTAGCTAGCACTGTATAGACGCTACAGCATTCGTTATAATTAGAAAGTACAACGCCATCTTATATGCAGACGCTACATCTACGCGAAATTATTGAATATGGCGACTTTCACCAACCTTTAAAGGTAGAGCAACTGTAAAATTGCTTACTTATTTAAAGCGTATATGTAGTGTTAGTACCAAGAGCCATCCATATTATTTTAGGACCAAAGTTTGTTTCTGGCTTACATTGATAATATGTTTCATTCACGCCACTAGGGAGATAATTTCTATGTTAGTAATAGATAAACAAAATGAATTAGCTCTCCAGTACTCTTAATAATTAACTTACGTTCCGAACAGAATAATCCATCCCAGCCATCATGGCAAATGCACTCAAAGCTCACATTGCAGTAACCGTGTTGGCAACCAGGAAGAGGAATACACTTGTCACACTTTTCGCCATAAAATCCGAGCTTGCAGACACATTCCCCAGGTCTGTTGCAGTACCCATTGATTGGATCGCAACCTGGTCTGCACTTAGGCACGTCACATAAGTCCCCTGTCCATCCAGGAAGGCACTTTACTTCCCCATCATCCGAGCAGATGTAATGGGAGTGCTCGTTTTGAGCTGATGGTATTTCGCAGGCCTTGAAAATGTAGGACTATGGCAGCACAAAGTGAAGGACTTTGTTCATTCTTGCATACAACTTTTCAGCGCACGTAAATTGAAAGTTGAATAACAAATTCAAAAAGTTCGAACAAAATTGGGGAAAGAACTCGAAAATAAATAAGATGCTGCATCCAAATGAGATTTGAGCCTTGAGGAGTGTTTTAAAATGGATGATGCAGAATAACCGTACACTGGAAAAGCAAAGAGTCTAGAGAATGTTACCAACCTGTTTCTTCCACTTCGGCACGTATCTCGCAGGAAGTACCAGGGGCAATAAAGTTGAGGAAAAGATGACGAGGAACCAAACTTTATCCATGGTTCAAGGAGTAAGCGACAACATTTGAATGAATGGAAGCTTCTGGTTCGCGAAAGCTAACGACCCAAGCAAGGAGAAGACACTGTTGACCGTGAACTTGGCCGCACTGAGTCGGAAAGTCGGCCCCATGAAGCGATGACCTTCTGGTAGACCCACTTCTTGCATCTAACTGTATAGCTGCGCAGTTTAGTCAACGAGGCCAGTCGTGATTACATTGTTATTAGTGGTTATTGATTTTAGCGAATATTCTGTTGTTGACATTAGCCAGTTCTGATAGTGTTACACTCAATCATTGCGTTCCGTAGGGATAAAGTCGGTTAAACATAGAAGATAATAATTGGTGATGTTGGAAGTTATCACATCAGACCAACGCAAGTTTAAATTTGCTCAACTTGGGTTTATTTTAGTTTAAAGTCTCTGAGTGATTTCTCATTTATTTTTTGTTATACAAATGATAAGTTTATGTTTGTTTCGGTACTCTTCGTAAATCCGTATCTGTGCCACTTGCCCCAAAGAACCCCTATTCCCTCATATAGCTTAAGTATCGTGTGCCATCATTCTCATTAGCAGTGAGTGGGTTCGACAATTCGTACAAACAACCAAAGTTAAAAATACGGCTACTAACGCCGCGCTGTGGAATACCCGAAATATGCAACACAAACCACTCAATATTTTTTAAGTACTACCACAGACCAGACGCCTTGAATGATTGTTCTGAGATACCCTTGATGCCATAAAATTTTTCTTCTTCAATGCATCTCTTGCTTCTCAAATCACGACATGGTTGGAAAATTTCAGAAATGAAATGAATCATGTAATAATAATAATGTAAATCAAGCTAGGTAGAGATTGCTGTGAGACATCAGCTTGCTGTGCCGAAAAGACCACATATGGCATGAAAAATGGAACGAAGGTATAACAATGAAAAGATACCTAAGCCAAGCAAATCGATTATCTTGTGTTGCACTTGTAAAAATTACTTGATTATATTTTCCACCCAAAACGACACATGTGGCATCACTCCTAATCTCTATGGCCCGATAGGCCTGTAATATGATACTTGAGCGGCAACAGATAAGAAATGAGGGTATGCTGAAGAATGCAAACGAAGGTGGCTTTGAGAGTAAGAGGCAGTTGTGCGTGGACCCTGAAAACGATTGGTGAGTACGAAAGAGTGGTGGCGTTGCATTGTACGGAATGCTAGACTTAGATCGTCAGAATATAGGTAGGATCCCCGGCTGCTTACCGAGAAACTCGGTAGATTTCAAGCCTGGAGTGCAATACAATTAATAAAAGCTGTACGTGCAGCCGTGATGTAACACCTAGCTACAGTAGGGAGGTGAAGCAGCCACCAGCATAGCCTCCTACCGTGGGCTAAATCACCGGGAAGAAATCGCCGGGGGGAAATCGCCGGGGGGAAATCACCGGGGGGGAGATATCCGGGGGGAGGGATCACGGGGGCGGGGGAAATCACCTGTTGCCCCTCAGTAGGTCTCCCCAAATAGATTAAGGCTTCCCAAATATAAATAGGTATTCCGGGTAGGCGTCCAATAAGTCGCATCGCCTTTTGTGCCCTTATCGTGAGTGGCGATTCCCCAAACGTAACCCAAAGTGTAAAGCATCCGTGGAGAAGAGGACGCGCTTCCCCTATTCTCCCCCGGAACGTCCCCCATACGAACAGGAGGGGGACGTGGAGGCCTCCGGGGTAAGTCAAATATCATTCCAGATATATTTCGTACCCAAGCTGTTATTGATACTCTTTTACATGGTACGCTACTGGGGCAAGCCGCCCCAACAGTCGTACGCCCATAGCATTGACGTATGAGGTATTGCCGTTAGACATTCGGTAAGTCTTTGACTGTATCATTTACAAGCATACTGGTATAACATAATACAAACATGTATCCACAATATTTGTGGATCAGTAATTATCGCCCTTGTAATTGGTTGAGTTACACTGGTGAATTGGCTTATTGACGTACAAGTCGAAATTAAAATGAATCGAAAAACGCTCATGTGAAGATGTTCAGGTGGTCGAGTAGTAGCCACATAAAAGGATACCAACATAGTGGGATTGGGTGCGCCTAGGTCATTGAATAAAAAGTGACTCTACTCCATGGTCTAGGTCCACTTAGACGAAGATATTGACTGATCCGTCGTTAATATAAATAAGATATAGGTACCATGATATACTGGATGTATCTGCAATACCCACACCGAAAAACTTTAACCACATATAGAACTTGGGAACGCAGTCATCTTTTTCCTCCACCTTTTTCTAGACTAAAGGTCCCCAAGTAAACGTAGTCCTGCCGTGACTACAAGAAAAATTCCCATTTATCATAATAACTTGGATCATAAAAGTAACATTTCCTTATTTTGCATGCTCCAGAGTCGATTGGTCAAAAGTTTCGGATTTTTTTGCCCAGTGGAATATTTAAAAAATGCTAGATGAAATAGCTATTACTATTGGTTTATTCGAAGTAACTGCCTGTACCAACCGACTCGACAGGAAGAAAAGTATCACCAATCAGATCTTATAAAAGCCACAAGTAAAAGAAAGCAAGGAATCGATTGCAATCATCTAGTTGGGGTAACATTAGGCTGCTAAGAAAATTGTGGAAATTAATGATCTGTTGGTTAATGATTAAAAACAAATAATTGTGGGAGGTACTCAATAAACTACAGAAGTAATTACGAATATTCAGAAAAACACGAGAAGACACTAGAATCTAAACAATATTAAGACAAAGGTTGGTTAAAATTTTTGAGTATAAAGTAAATGAAGAAATATTTATTTATAGACAATTCACTACGAAGATTGTAATGCAATAAATCGTGAGGTTGCAATAGGAGTGTGGATGCAAAAATAGTTGAGTAAAAAATAAATATTTATTTCTTATAAAAATAAATAGGTAGTTCAAGGAGATCTCTTATCCATTCGCTCAAAAAGTCTGACGATATGATCGTACACCAGGCTTTTGGCGTTGCGACCAAAAATGAAATCCTCGTGGTTGAAATTAGGAACTCGAACCTCAAAGAAGCCCAACCTGATGCTTCTATTAAGTGTGTTGTACAAAACTCGGGCGTCCTGAAACAATTCATTGCACATTTCTATCGTCCAACGAACAATTTTGGTTTATTGGTGTATCGAACAACATCGGCACTGACCTGTCTCGTGGTTGCCCAATCATTCACAGCAGCCATAACATACGTGGGAACTTTAATCTTTGATACGTCGTACAGTGGTGGTGTTGGGGTACCATAAATCTTCTTGTTCATCACTCGACCGTGGTCGAACATTCTGAACCCAGTTAGCAAACTAGCTGCGTGACTCAACACTTTAATTGATGTGCCACCTGGTATTTGGTTGAAGTACACAGGGATTTTTTCCTAGTAGGATAATAGATTTTTTTTGTATAGCAAATGTCTTCCCTTACCTTCAGTGCAAATTAGGCAATATTATAGATGAAGTAGTACATTACCTTAATCTATGGCATTTTCAAAGATATAGTCATGGTACTAACCACTGCGAGTTGAGTGTTGGGTCCATAGAATAAATTGTAACCTTGCATGCAGACCCTCATCATTTCGGGACTCTCCAGGCAAGTTTGGGCTACTACATTTCTTGTTGGTTCAGCTTGTGAAACGATCCTTAAAGCTCTATACCTTCGAATAACGTCCTGTGGGAATTCATTAAAATTCTTCAACATATGTTAACATCAATTGACATGGAAAAGGGAGATTTATTGCATCAAAGTGTGGTAGCAAATAGGAAATAATCCATCAAGTCAACAAGTTACTGAAATGACATTTCGCTAATATTTATGCATGCTTCATTGGTCAAATGATTGATCGACTATAATTGTTCAAGTTTCATATTGTCGTTCGAAAATTTTACTGTAATATATTTTTTTTTTCACTACCTAATACCTAATAGATTTACAGCATGCATTCGTTTTTCATTCCTCGCTGAATTCCTTCTGAGGGTGAATACTTTGTAAAATGAAATGTCGTTTTAAATAAATTTCTGTCTAGGATAAAATTCATAGGTAAATTAATTTAATTTGAAATGTAACTCTAATTATAATGAAGAATTGTTTTCGATCTAGTGGTTTTTCTTTACCCTTGAACATTCTAAACCGTACATAGCGAAGGTACAAAACCTCAGTTCGTGACAAAAACCACACCAATTGACATTTAATTAGTGCGATTGGGAAAGTAGCCATTTCACTCTAAAAATGAAATTGCGTATAAATCTTTCCTGTCCTTATTGAAAATGAGCGAAGGTCGTCTCACAATGAAAGTAACGCAACTGCATTCAATAGTTTAATTATCATTAACGCGTACTTGGATTCGGTTCATTTGATCTAGGAAGCTTTTCAACTCGTAAGAGTGATCATGACGTGAAATGAATTAAATAACTACGGGTAATGGGAAACTTTGATTAAAAACAATAAGAAATACCACATGATTTTCGATTTAATAGTCTTGGAAATACCACTGTTATTCTGTTAAATGCTAACATTGATTTTATGTGTATTCAAGTTAAATGATGCTGAAATGATGGCGAAACGTGTAAACTCGTAATGTTTCCAAGTCCATGCACCATGACCCACACATGGGAAAAATCAAGGTCTCGCGAGTCGTCTGATGCTGCTTTCTAAATGTAGAATTGCATTTTATGAAATCTAGAACTTCAGTCTTCAAGTACTGTGTGAGATGTTCCAAGGAAAGGGCGTATTTTTGTCAAGTTTCCCTCGAATATATTTGTTAACGGAAGAAGACAATTCGCAGTTATTTTTGTAAGTACTCACCAATATGAGATCTGCGTAAGGTGCGAAAGCTCTAAATGGCGAAATCATATTGGATAAAATGTGGGCTGGAGCTACCAGAAGCATCATCTTCAACAGTCTGCTCGCTTTTTCAGGGTAATGCGAGCTGTACATCAAACCCAAAGAACAACCAAGGGAATGTCCTACGTAGATGATGTTTCCTCCTTGACCTGTTTTCTTCGCAACGAAGTCCAGCATAGCTGGTAAGTCATACAAGCTTAGGTCGTCCATGGTATGTTCCCAATAATCTTGGTCAAACACTGTTTTGTTGATATGTCCTTCTGAGTATTCTGTTCCTCTGTAGTTGCCCAACCAAACGTCGTACCCCTCATTGGCCAATACGAAAGCTATTTTCCATTATTTGAAAACAGTAACTTCAACTTAGGAATTCCAATGGAATATTTACAAAAACATTCGTATCAACACGTAAATCGCAAAAACATCGCCAAAATGGTACATTTTTATTTGAAATGAATTTATTAAAACGAATAAACTCACGCAAAGAATCGTTGCCCAACGCGAAAAAGTTGGCACTGGTTGATGAGATGCCATGTTGGAGGAATATTGGGCTCTTCTTGGATTTACCAAACCTATTGAATCTTGTATTGGGCAGCCGGAATACGCCAAGAATATAACCGTCTTCAGTGGTGATATTATATTCTTCTATAGGATGTCCTGTTTTTTTGATAATATCAGGCTAAAAAAATTACAACATTTTGCGTGAAGTTCGTTCAAATCAAATGTAAAAAAAGAAAGTTGTGGTAAATTCCAATGTGGCTAGGAAACAATTCCACTTCCTGTGTATTAGATGCGATTAGTATTATTTTTAATGGAGCAAAAAGAAATCCAGAAGGCCAGCACCTTCACAGCCTACACGATACGTATCGTGAAAGTTTCAGCTGCACGAACGCCTGGTAAATCACACTTTTTCATTTCATCCCCTTTGATAGGAGGAAAATCAGCAGGAAAAATGCCAAGGCTACGCCCACAATGAATGGTTACATAATTCATTCTGTCTACCACTCTTAAGTTCTACATTCTCTATTTACGTGTCCAGTAACATATAAAAATCGAGGAACAATGCCTCCAAGAAAATCGATAGAGCTTTTAATTACAGGTATTAAAACTATCTTGTATATTTAATCGACTATTGGTGCATTACCCGTGAATGTGTTGGAAATTCCATATTTGATTTATGACTGTTTTGATATTCAATATTTCTGCACCATTTCCGACTAGCTTTAAAATCGGCACTTGGATTAATTAAAAATTTGAGAATATACTTGTCAATGTTATAAACTAAAACATAAAAATTGGCGGAATCAAATTCATCCCTATAATGCAGCAAAACGACAATGAAGATAGGTAAATATCACATTCATAAAACGTCAAATATTGAAACTGTATTTCATTTTCGTGGGCAATATAGGTCTGTATAGGTAGTAACAGAAAATTAACAGAGTTAGGAAGAAATTATCCATGTAAATAAGAAAAGATGAATATTTCAACTGGTGAACTAAAACTTTAGACTGGAAAATGTAAGACACAAATACAAGAACTTACAACTTTAGAATCCGCGGCGAAATCATACCAACATTTAGGGTTGGTCCTCACGGTGTAGTAATCCTCGAACGTAGGGCACACATTGTTATCCTGTCCAGAAACTGCACCGATCATTACACCACACAAAACCAAAAGCAACAGCATTGTCACCAGTCACCAATGCAAACAGGTCAATAATGGTCCAGCAATAACGCCAGCACTCAGGTTTAAGGTATGGTGAATAAATACAAGATTTGCAACCTTCGAACCTTGGCATAAATGTACACCGAAAAGCCCGGTCTTGCAGGATAACAGCAGCGCGCTCTTTATGCGGTGCGTATGTGTGAACCTGTCTTAATTCGTCATTTTTAATTCAACCATTATATATTGCAATGGTGCGGGGCGAAACCTTGCGGCCTTTATTTACATAAATTCTACTATTTTCTTGCTGGCAAGCGCCTATAAGAAAGTGGAAAGGGCAAATGGTGCGTAAAGCACGTGCTTGGGTCGCCGGAACCATTTGAATCGTACAGGATGCTCAAAAATAATCGCGTTGGGGATTTCGTCACCGAAACATTGAAGGAGTGTTAAAATGGATGAACCTCTTTTCAGAAATGTCAAAACGTAAATTAACGAGTGGACATTGAAGCCAAGTAAAGGGCACGAAAACTATGAGATTTAATGTCTTATTTTATTGAGATTTTGTGCACATTTTGTTTATTATTATTGTCCTGCACACAAGGTAAATTAATACTTGTTTGAATTTATAGTGGATTTTTATTATACAATCCTCATTTGCTCATTCATTCGAGAACGTTAGTTTAAATGGTATTCTAGGGGACGACACTAAAGATAGAAATCTAATCATCGCACTAGAATCATGAATTCACGTAAACGAGCTTGATTACCCAATATGAGAAGATTGCGCACTTTTTTGAATTAACCATTCATTCAATGTTCTCGAATTACCTTGGACAAGAGATCCTTTATTTAAATAAAGGAACTCTACCTTGGATGTACTTACGTGACCGTCCTTTCCTGTTTGTTTTTACATCCTATTTTATTCGGGCTGAATCTGATTTTATTGTTTGCATTGATTTAAAAAAAATGAAATTTTTATTCTGTGACAAATAAGCTCATTTAGAAGTGTCACCATTAAATTTAACAACCGCAACGCCCATGACTTCACTTTTAATAGGACGACGATTAAAATGTAATAAAACTACGTGTACTTTTCTAGTTTTTCTCAGTGTTTTTAAAGAGCAAGGCTGGTAAAAATGTTAAATTGACAGATCAGATAGTCATCAATCAATTGTACATTATTTACTTTGTCTGTTCCCTTCTCTACGCTTTGATCTCCTTGTCCTAGATGCGTGTACATTTATTTGTGTTTTTTTTTAAACGTTTACATCAATTTTTTAAGCTTTTATTCAATATTGGTACTGGTACCTAGAATCTTTAATATTCATAAAATCAATATTCGCAGCCATCATATTATATGCAAGCCTTTATTACTCATTGTTGGGAATAACTGCATTTTCCACATCAGTCATAATGAAACAAAGTTGTAAAGCTTGTGAGTTATTGTTGCTATTTTGCCATAAAATTATCCTTTTACGTAAACGAATTATTTATGTCTCCAATCAAAATGTTATTTCCTGGGGATTTTCTCCTCGGGCAGCTCAAGGGTATTCATTTGATAGTTGTGTATGAAATATTCAAACGTTCCTCAGAAAGATAATTTTCCACGAACAAGTATTTAGATAAAATATGGAAAATATGATACTCATCAAATTTGGTATTAAATATTCAGGTGTAAAGTTGTAAATAACAGAGATATTTGACAAAAACCGATGACTTCTCTATCAGAGTTGCATCCAGTGAGGTTGATACTGCACCCCTCCGCCATAAATGTTCAGCGTTGCACCTCTGTAATATTAGATTATGGTAACTGATTATTTCCAATATAAGGCAAAATAATAAAAGTTTATATCGAAAATGATTTTGTCCGCTTGGCTGTTAATATGAGAATATGAAGAATATGAGAATATGAAGTATTCAACTGTATAAAAGAATGTAATTAAGAGAATCAGAAATGCTTGTGCCGAAATTTAAATACTTATGTAAACTTTTCAGTTCTGCACAGTCAATTTGAAAAGCGGATTAATCAGTGCATTGAAGTCGAAGGTCATCATTTCCAACACTTACTATGAGCTAAAATTAATTTACTCATGAGTCATTAATTAACTTTTTACAATTAAAACGTAATGATGTGTTAATTTTTATTTCGTCGATTACAAAATATTTGAGACAAATCAACCATACTTTTACCTGAAGAATCCGAATCTGCAAGAAATTGGGGTTTGCATTCAAAGGTACCATCGCCCCACCTAGAAAGAAGGGGGAGCTATTTTTGGCACTAATGTATTTCCTCGAAGAATAGTTAAATTTTTATTAATGACATTTTTCCGTAGAGTGAGTATTTTTCGAGATATTTGAAAGTATCAGGTGAAAAAAAAACCTTTATGAATGTTCACTTAAAACCAAAGATCCACCAATAGTCTAGGTCCTTGCTTGTAATTAAACTGGGTTAGTGCAAATGGCTATTAATCTTTCTAGCAAATTAAACCATTTAATTCTGTCGCAATTGTGCTCTAATTACTAAAGAATTTGTGCTGTTTTTTGTGGTTTTTGTTTTTCCGTAGTGACATTGATATGCTCGTGTTGATTGACTTTCATTATCACATCTAGAAAAATTCCAACAGATTGTGACATCTATGCTGCATTTATGAATTTATGCTTTACAAATTTAAACTTGAAGTAATCGCGTTGGACATGACACAAAATGACATGAATCACACCCATTTTTCAAATGTCTAACACCTAATAAGTTTTATTAATAGAGACCAATACACCGGCTGAAGTCTAAATGCAAGATAAATAGTTACCACAAATCTAACTATCGCTATTATTTTGAAACCGTTGGAGTAGTCAGATTCAAACGTCCAATATTGATACGAGACTGCCAATCAAGAGACATATAGACATACCTATAAATGAGGAAGGGCCAACTGTAGATGGTAGCAACAAACCGTCTTTTAGAGCATGTTAGTTTTAAGATCTTATAGTGTTTTGGTTTTCTACAAAAAATAATAATACTAATATGAAATCACCTCAAATATCAAGTATCTGAAGAAGACGAATGTTCGTGACAAACAAATATGTAAACCATAAGTAGCACTGTGCATCGTTTATTGAACATTCACGAACATACCTATCTCCATATCACGAAATCTTATGCCCTATCACGAAAATACATTCCCTGACCATACTCATATCATATTTTTATATAGAATTCTAAGATTTTTCCTTCAAAAATATTGCTGCAATCTTATGGCAAACTAAAATAATTTAGTATTTTGGCAATTTCAATGTATAGGTACAGAGTGTTTTTAGTGCTTTATGTCAGTAGATAAGATTCATATTTACAGAAAACAGTAGTGCGTGGAGAGGTTGAGCTCCTTTGAGATTTTATACAGTTTATATTTTTCTAAAGGAATGCATAGAATACCTAATATAAAACCTTAGCTACAATTTTTGTGGGCCGAGGCTGAAAGCGCTTCTGCTTCATCATTAGCATGTTTTGATAAAAGGAGTATGGTTTGGACTACCCTGAGACCATTTCAGGCGAGATAAAAGCGCTAAAATGAACGGCTGATTTTTGCCGGATTTTATCAATGGTGAATGTTCGAAACTCAGCCCAGCAAAATCCTGCAATTTACGAAGAAATTTTGGAAAACCCACTGATCCAATAATTCTGAAATAATACTTATAGGTACATTTAACATTGATAAAATCCGACAAAAATCAGCCATTCATATTAGCGCTTCGATCTTTTCAGTAATGAAATCACGACGTCCTAAACTACGAATAAGGATTAGGTATTTCAAAATTTTAGGATCGAATTTTGTTATAGGTATAGATTGCCATTCGAAAAATTATCCATGACGCCATTAGTTTAAAATATTACTTAATAAAAAAAATCATAATGTTAAATTGTAACGAATAATTTAATATTAACCATTTATTCTAAACTTTTTTCTCAAAACTTATTATAACGGCTCCAACATCAATGGTCCTTACTTTTTGTTCTCCTTGTATACAGTTTTGCTCATATTTAACCATTATCACTCTAGTTTCCGCATAATTAGTCTTGAATTATCCAATTAAGCTATATGACCCTAGTTTTCACATTATAAGAATTAGACTTGAACTGTCCAATGTCTGTACAAAGTCTATAGTCGAATCAACTCAGTTGGTGTTACCCATATACCTATTATCATTTTTTTCCCTCATGCTTTTTTGCTAATAGTGGACGAAGTATTTTTAGAAAGTAAAAATTACCTATATGTAGAAAAATAATCACTGTTATTATCTAGTGATATTGTAGTTTCTTGAATTCAATTGTTTTCAATTCGAATGAAATTCGGATAGATTGGGTAATACATAGTCGTATAATTTAATTTAATTTCCTTTATTTACAAAAATATCAGCTAACCTATTTCAAAACAATTTGTGAATTTCGTACAGAAGTTACTCAATTACAACCAAGGATGGTGACCACCACTTGGAAGGTACAAGGGTTTAGCAACCGGCACTGGTACCGCATGTGGTAGCGCCACGGGATAAGGTTTGGCTACATGCACCGGGTAAGGAGCTGGTACCGGGTACCCAACGTGTTTTATTACGGGAACCGGATGTGGCACAGGTACTGGGTAAGGCCTGTCAACTGGAACGGGGATGTGCCTCTCAACAGTGACAGGGTACGGCTTGGGAACGGGTACTGCTACAGGTCGGTCCACGGGAACTGCAACCTTATAGGGTACTGGAACCGGAATGTGTTTCTCAACAGTTACGGGGTATGGCTGGGGAACTGCGACTGGTAGGGTCTTGGTGATGGTGGTGTGAACGCTGGCTGTATGGCCCAACCCAATGGCGGGCTCTCCCAAGATTGGCCCTCCAACATGGTAACCATAGGGTTCCAAGGGCAACCCGCCATGGAGTCCTAGATCGAACAGGCCTCTCTTGTCGTGCTTCTTCTCTTTGATGGTTCCTCCGTAGGAAAGAGCGATGCAAAGACAGAAATAGACCTGCAAAAAGGATGGGAGAGATAAAGAAACCCTGTAGGTATGAGTAAAAGGGAGAAAAGGTTGAATTCGAGAGGCGTGTAAGGTTAGCAGTAAACAGTGATGTGTTAATTTGAAATTATATTGACATAACTGGGTAATTTCAACCTAATTGGTTATGGTACTCTTGTCTCAATTCAAACCTGCTGATAGGTCCTTAAGTATATTCATACATTATCTAATGCCGGATGTTTATCAAAAACTGTCACTGTACCGCGATAATTGTCCTAATGATGACTTGAACTGGAACTAATGTAAAACAAGCCATTAATTATGTTGATATAGCTATTAAATCTGAACAGATATGTCTGGCGTATATTTAAGAAATTGCCGGGTGTCTCCACGCATTTTGTAGAAGAAAATGGCAATGTGAGGCCGAGTGGGTGTCCATGGCAGTGCCACAAATGCATGTTGAACTGCGTTCGAGCAATTATCAAGAAAGAAAACTGGATTGGAGTCAATGTCACGTTCCAACAGTTGAGGATAATACACTGCTAACACAACTAATTTCTCTTCATGTTTTTTGTTAAAGTTACAGATTTTTTAACATACCAACATAGCTGTTACGTATATAAAAAAATGGGTTGAATTAAATTACCGGAATCAACATCTTCTAATTGAATCAATTGGGAATAGGTTTTGTTGCAGTGTTATATTAATTGGTTACTTAAGTACCTACTAGAGAGGAATGCCAGGCGACAGTGCGTACTTAATAGTTATGGTACAACATAAAATGCTTTCCCTTCGTAGTGATCGATTGAACACAAAGCATGTAATTAAAATAGAAATGTAAATATTACCACAAAACAATATTCATTGTTAGAGGCGATAATAAACATCTCCTGGAAACAACAATATAAACAATACTCCCATTTATTAATCATTTTTGCATTATCCTTTCAGTTTACGGTAAAAAATGGACAGTGTTTTTTCAAAAAATATTTCTAAAGAACATCGATGTTAATTCCATATATGAAAAAATTTACCTATAAAAATCGATTAATATTGTATGAAAAAAATAGCTTAGGCAAATACAAAAATTAAACGTATGTACTTACCAGCGTCTTCATTGTCACACAAATGGTCAACTAAGGGGAGTACTTCTGACTACCAAAGGAACAAATAAAGAGATGCCTTTATACTTCATCCCCCACTAAGTACATTATCCACAAGTTGCATAAAGCACTGTCAGCAAACGGCTCCCCATTCAGGGATATCGGATAAATTTTAACTACCAGCAGGTATCACTTTCTCTACTCTGATACTGTAACGGGTACTATATGGTACTCCGATTGTTGTTCAATTGATTGCACAGTCCTGAGCGAGCTCCCGTGCGTGTTCATTCACTTTTAGTTGAATTACTAGATCACACCAAACGTGAATTTGATATGTAGAGAAATGAGCATCAATAGAATATTACTCACAAGTAAATTGTAGAAAATGTTCAACTTCGAAAGTAAAGATGGGTATATATCAACACCATTAGTTTTCGTAAGCTATCGGAGATTTATGCTAAACACCAGCTCCAACTTGCAAAACTCGAATTCGAGTTGCACACAATTGGAAATTGAAGAGAATCCACTCTCTAATAGATCAGCAACGCATTATACCAGTACTGCTCTAGTATTCTACCATTATGGAAGATAGACAATCAAAGCAGATTTAGGAGTCAACCTATTGACTAAAAAATAACTATCAGCTTCACTATACTTTCCATAAACTGCACCATTAGGCTTGTCTCATTAATTGCAAGATATTGATTTGATGTTAGATAGTTCGAAACGAATTCAATTCGTTTAGCATTTTTTACACTAAATCTTACCTGAGACAATCACTTGAAATCTTCGCCTAGGAAAGGTTAAAAGCATTGTTTGCTGAGAGTAACTGTACTATGTAAATCTCCGCACATTCATTATCATTGCATCTGCAGCTGGACGTTTACTTCGTGAGATTGTTGCGATGCCATAAAACTTTTGAACAGCACTATTACTCTTACGTATCTCAACTACATTCGAGTACCGGTGCACAAGGACTAATGGAATGTAATTTTGATTGTCATAGTCCCTCAATCCTTAATCATTAATAGGATTTTAGGCACGATTGAAATAAAGTTTAAAATTTATTGGGATGAGTTCAAAATTATAAATCATATTCTGATTCAATTTTTTTGCCATTCTGCAAGGAAGCCAATCACCTCTGATCTATATACGAAATTGCTTTAGTTAGCAGGTCCTTATCGATTTCCCTCAGGAATTTATGATCACAGCATCTAGTTTCTTACTCATTGCTCTTGATCTGGTTTTCTCCTGGTATACCCCATTAGGATTCGTCCAACCTCTTAAGTGGGTTCTTAAGAGTATCAGCACGTACTATTGGTGGTCGTTACTTCTCCTATTCAATATTTATTGTGGCCATCGGCTAACTAAACTCAGGAAACGCTTATCTATGCAGTTTTAGTTTCGTGGGGTGTCTTGCAATTCGTTTGCTTTCACTATTGGCCAATCGTTGCTTCCAAAAGTTGACAAAATCACGCATAAACAATCCATCCGATTCACTCCCAAAACATAGCCAAATTACGTTAAATGCTCATTTGTAACACCTTAAGTTTGCTAAACGCAATTTGTCCTCCTATTCTTGAATCGTCATGATGTTTATGCACCAAAAATCTAACGCTTTAAATTATACAAAAGTCTCAATAATCCAGGACGGGTGAGATTTTACCAGGAAATTCTGATGCGCCTAACTTGAATGCGCGGAATTCAATTTCCCTCGAGGAAAAGTGTGCCGACATTCCCAAAGGTAAGCTCACGTAAGAGCTTGCACATACGCTGAACTATTGGTCCTTATAAGGTCAAATCGAGTGTTATTCAGCTGCCAGCCACAAAGAATAACTGCCAAGAAGTGGTACCATCTCAAAGCTGGATAATTGAACAATTACTGTATCACGAAAATCAGGTACCAACATGTGTACGTTAACGTCCCAACATCTAACATGTAACATGTCCTAATCGGATTACCCAACCGCCCTGGATCTAGGATTTACATAAACGTGCTCGCACGATCGTAACTCTCCTGGTACCGCCTTACCAGTTCCCATCGGACTTGAATTAGGGCTTTGTCGTTGCACTGATTACTTTGTCTGCCAGTTTTTATAAAGCGAGGAACGTCGATTCAGTGAGAGTGACCTTATACGGTAGTAGTATACGGTTGTAGGTCTCATTTTCTTATATTCATGCGTTACATTTAAAAGAATTTCAGTACCTATTTAATGAAAACATAAAAAAATCGTTTTAGAAAATCCAAAACCTTATTCCCAGTATTCGGGAAAAATAAATAAAAACAATTTTTGTAGGAGAACTTAATTTTATTATCTCAGAATAACCCCACGGTCCCGTCCCATAGAGTGGAGTGTTCCAGAAAAAGACAAAACACATGTGTTACATGTATTATCTACATTATTTATTATTTGAAATTTAGGAAGTAATGGAAATTAAGCGAATTCAAAATATCAATTGAAACAAAATGCACATAGATACTACAATAGGGGTTGATTCAAACTATATTTTTTTTTATTGGTTATTACATACACCAGAACAAAAATTGTTCGAAATATTCATCTTGAGAAATATGAAGTTGAGGCAAGAAAAGTTGGTGATGTTATCGATGCAATACGAAGACAATATCATTCAATTGAGAAAGAGAATATTGTTTAGAAAATTTCATTCGACAGAACGCCAATGCTGTACAATAATTAAAATTCATATTGTTCTGAAAATGAAAAGACTTGCACCCTAATGAGATTGCCTTCGCGTCATCTATTTCATAATCAATCCGAGTCGATACACACAACCAATAAGACGAGTCCCATATTAAATAATGTCTTGTAAGGTGCAGAACTATATCACAAACGCGACGTTCTACACTCGGGGACTAATCTTCCGGTTTTGGTGAATTAAATCAGTGAAAGTGATAGCAATGTGCCCCAGTCAAAAAAGATGCACTGAAAACCAACAGTATATAACTGATAAATCATCTGGAAACATAACATTTAATTGCTCACATCCGAACAATCATGAGTGCTTTCAAGGTAGTACCATTCGTTCCAATACTTTTCAAGACTAATATTCGAGCTTTGATCCTTTTGAAACAGAACTTTCCACATAAATTTCCAAATTTGCTTCAATTCAAACATTTTATTACAGATTTCCCTGATTTTCCTTGGCTCGATTTGCCTCAGTTTTGCCACTGAGAAAAGAGGTATCGTCGGATTGGAGTACGGCTTGAAAGATGGTAATGGCGGAAATGGAGGGTACGAAGGAGGTTACGGGGGACACAGTTACGGGGGAGGTAATGAAGGAGGTTATGGGGGACTTAGCTACGGTGGGGGTAATGGAGGAAATTATGGGGAACATGAATTACGTAATGAAGGAGGTTACGGAGGAGGTAATGGGGGAAGTTATGGAGGCTATGAAGGAGGTTACGGAGGCTATGAAGGAGGCAATGGTGGAGGTTATGGAGGAAATTATGAAGGCGGTCATGGAGGAGGTTATGAGTCCATTGGTGAAGGTTCAGGATATGGAGGAGGCCAAGGACTTGGAGGGTACCAGCAGTACAATAAGGGACATGGCACCAAAATCATCAAACAAGCAGGTAGTTTTTGTTCAACCCAACACCCTGCATACTTATTAACTAATTCCTGTTTCATTTGTTTGCAGTAAGCAAAACCATACCAGTTCCGGTGCCACATCCAGTTCCAGTAACAATTTTGAAGAAGATTCCAGTGCCAGTTGCTGTTAAGATTCCGGTTCACGTGCCACGACCGGTTCCAATTGAAGTACCAGTTCCTTACAAAGTATACATCCCTAAGCCGTATCCAGTTGAAATTAGAAGACGAGTTCCTATCCATATCCCTCATCCAGTACCTTATGCGGTCCACCAACCCTATGCGGTTCCTATTCCTCATCCCATTCCAATCACCATCCCCCATAAGGTACCTGTTAAGATTCCGTACCCTGTTCACGTGGCTAAGCATGCCCACATTCTTTCTCATCATGATGGAGGTGAACGCTACCACAGGATGACAAAAACGAAGAACGCACAATAAATTATAATTTCCAGGAATATTTTATGTACAAAATGAACTTATTGTATAAGAATTGAATGTTATCAAACATTTGGTTGAATAAAAATAACATAAACGTACACAGTTATTATTTTGAATTAAATCTCGATCATTTTAATCAAGAAATGCGCTAATATTTATCCAATTAAGAGTTAGACTGTAACAAGTTAAAATTCTAGTATTACTTAGTTCAATCACCATCCAATTCCTCTCTTTCAAAACAACTAAGAGGAGCACATCGTTCCATATTTCTGGTGATAAAACCATGGGAAGAAATTCCCACGCGCTAGCTGGATTGCCATTACAATTATGTAACAAGTTCTTCTGGAGTTGATATTAATCAGTTGTCCCAGTTCGTAATATCCACTAATTGGTTATTCAATAATCGAAATAAATGGACATATTCTCTAATCACAGAGCAAAACATTATTATGGTTTGTCTACTGAAATTTTAACACAAAATCTAAATCGGTTGGATATAGAAGGACTATCAAATGAGCGGTATAGAAATAAAACCGTCAATCTCCATAGGAAATCCATCGGAGAATGCTGGTTTTGCATCTATTCCCCTCAAATAATATTTCACGAAAAAATACTTTAGTAGAAAACTCGAATTGAAACGGAAAGTAAAGCAACGTAGCATTGGATATCACAAAACAATTCAAATTAATAGTAGTGAATTCAAAAGAAGATATTTCAGTAGGTATTTATCATGCGATTTTGGCAGGCGTTAATAGAGAATGTTCTAGCAAATTTAATTAGGAATAATGATTTAGTTAATTCCATTAAAGATATTGGAGTACATTTAGAAATAAGTCAATATGCTCATTTAAATCTTCAATTTGAGAAGCATATTGAGCTAGTCCAGTGACTCTGATACGGATAAAATATTACAAAGTTTGCAAAAATGTATTCCCATGTAATATAGGAAGAGTTCTTTCCATGTACGCTTTAAACCCCAAGGGGTTTAAAAGGAAGGGTGCTCCATCACCTAGCAATTTTCCGGCCTAACCAGTTAAACCTTCGCAATCTAATGTAAATTATGGCGCTAAAACTAATTAAAGGTATGCACGGGTAATTGAGATCATTTTCGTTTTTCGCCTCTTTTATCGCCATAACTCCATTTTGAGGCGTTCCACTTGTAAATTATCATTTTGCTCTTCGCGTGGAGAAACAGACAGACGGTGAAAGTATGAAGACTTTTTGGATTCTTATTCCGCTGTATATAACGGATTTCTGGTTTATATTTGGATTCATTGATCTCACAGCACGATACGAATACTATACGTGCACGTAATGATACTAAAGGTGAGTGGTTTTCCGTGTAGAATGTCAAACTCTTATGACCACGCGTTGAACGTCAGATAGAGTTTCAATTTACAAATTACATTCCATTTTTTGTATTTCATATTTCCCGAATTTCGATTCAATTCCCGCATTAAAACAGTCTTAATTTTCTCAATGAGCATAGTATGACTTCAATCAATCAAACTTCCCTTAATTTCAGATTGTCCTTGTGCTGATCCCGATCTTTGGATTCAGTTCAAGCGCTTCCCTATCCAAAGATAAGAGGGCAATTCACCAATTCGATTATGGGGACACCAGGAATCAGAGACGTCTATATGAAAACAGAAGGAACATTAGAGAAGATGGACGTAAAGCAATTTCAATGATATCTCAAACTATGGGCTCTGGTGTTCACTTTCCAGAAGGAACCTTCTTGAACAGACCTGCGCGCGATGAATATAGGAATAGACCTCCTGGTGAGAAGCCATTGTTTCCTAAACTAATCGCAGTGATGAAAAATAAATAATAGAACTTACAACCTCGTCTTGACAATAGCACTAATAACAAATTTCTACAGGTCATGTTAAATCCAACAAGAAACGCAAAAGTACTCAAAACTCCATGCCTCCATTGTCTTATTCTTCAAGATCTAATGGCGTTAAAAGACAATTACCCATGGAAAGCAATACTCCAAGCGAAGAAATGCAGCCTGTGGTTTCGATGACCATAGATCAAATTAACGAGCAAAATCAAATGGTTGCTGATGAACAAAATGCACGCCAAACAGCTCAAGCGATGATGATAGTATCCGCACAACCAGGTTCGACTATGAGTATGCAACAAATTTTCATGGACTCCCCAACTCAACCTGAAACTGAAGCTCAACCGGAGTCCGCCGTACCAGCGTCTACTTCAACTCCTCAAGAGCAAACAGCCATGCGAATGGAAGCGATGCAAGAGCTTATGGAGATGCAACAGATCGTTGAACAGAATCAAGCAGCTCAGCAAGGTCAACTCGAAACAAACCAGGCACAAAGTGAACAAGGGCAAACTGCGGTATCACAAGAAATAGCTCAAGAACAACAAACACAAGACCCGGTTGCTCCAGCGATATCGCAGTCTTCAATACAATTTAGTCAAGTAGCGGAACCTCAGCAACAATTAGTGGATCCATCTGTAATGCAACAGATGGTCATGGAACAAATGATGCAAAATCAAGCGCAAAGTGATCCTGTATTCCTTTCTGTTGAACAAATTCCTCAACCCGTTCAAGACGCTGCACCAGCGGAAGCACCAGTTGAGCGGACATCACTTCAATTTGTACCTCAGACTCCAGCTCAAACTCAATCTGAGCCTGAGCCTCCTCAACCGCAATCCCAAACTCAGATTGTTGAAGTGAATTCAGCTGAATTAATGCAAATGATGAGTCCACAAGAAGCCCAGCAAGAAGCCGCTTCTCAACAAGCGATCATTGATGCGATGGCTCAACAAGAACCGCAAACAGCTGCCGAACAAATGACAATGTTGCTGCAACCAGATCCAATGCGTACTCCAATAATCCTCCAACAACCTGTTACTGTAATTGACGCAGCGCCCAGTCCTGACGCTCTTCAGCAAATGGAGCAAATGCAGTCGATCATGATGCAAGCAGTCTTCCGTCGAGCTACTGAAGCCGTAGAACGGGCTCGAGAGGCCGAGGCCAGTAACGCAGCTCAACAACTAGCTAATGCTGCGCAACAACTGAACGCCGCCGCTCAACAATTGGCTGCTTCAGCTCAAACCACTCCCGCCCCATCACAGGAATCTCAAGGTACCCAAACTCCTCAAGTACAAAATCAAGAAGGCTTGATAAATCTACAAAACGAAGTATCTCCTGCTCAACAAGGCAACTCTGAAACGCAGAACCAAGTAGGTCTGCTGAATTTCCAAAACGACGGATCGCCAGCTCAACAAGACAACTCCGAAGGGCAAAATCAAGTAGGTTTGATAAATTTACAAAACGAAGGATCTTCAGCTCAACAAGAGAATACCGAAGTGCAAAATCAAGTAGGTTTGATTAATCTACAAAGCGGAGGATCTGTAGGTCAACAAGAAAATTCTGCAGGGCAAAATCAAGTAGGTTTAATAAATCTACAAAACGAAGGAGGACTAGATCAAATCACTGTTACTCCAGAGCAGATGCAAATGCTCATGAGTGGGCTCCAGCAAGACAGCGCGTCCGGAGGAGAACAGCCAAATGTCCAAGAAACTGGGATGAACGTTTTGCAAATAGGACCGTTGGTTCAGTTACAGCAAGAAAATCAGCAACCCGCTGAACAATCACCCCCTGCCCAAGTGGTCACTGAACCTCAACAGCCTGCACAACAAACCGAGAATATTCCAGAAGAAGACACAAATCGAACATTCCGGAGACAAATCATGATGGAACAAATACAGAGAGCCATACAGTCGGAAGTTACAAAGCAGCTCGTTGCGATAAGACAGACTAACGCTGCACAACGGCAGCTTGAAACAGCACAACCAGAACCAGTGCAAGCTTCACAACAACGCCAAGACTCCACTCGACGTCTAGGAAAAATGCAAATTATTTACGAAATACCCAAGGACGACGCCGCGCGGGAAAGGATCCAAGAAGGAAGGAGACGTGAACAGGAACTTGCGCGTATTTCGTCACAAGAACCGGAAGAACTACAAAGATTAGATGACCGTAGATCTCAATCTCTCAGGCAACCTATCGAAGTTGGTGAACTGTTGGTGGCATCACCAACACGACCAAGTTCAATCCAATTAGTAACATTGCCAGTCCTAACATCACAACCAGTTGATCGCCAGAATCTTGTAACACCATCTCAGTTGATCTCAGTGAACGGGCGAGGAAAACTTGAAACGCTCCAACAACAAAGAAGAGATCAAATCGCGAACAGTGCAGAAAGGTCTTCACAGAGGGATACATTTGGAAACTCAGGAAGGTCATCACAAAGAGGTAGCGATGGAAATACCGGAAGATTGTCGCAAAGAAATGTTGCACGACAATCAGAAAATTCAGGGAGAAGCGACCAACAAGGCATCTCGACTAGAATCATAGCAATGGTGGAAGTACAAGATCAAGGATTGTCGAGAAAAGTCGTGAGGCAAGAGCCGGCTACCCATTCCAATACAAGGCTATCTCAGAGGAAATCTTCGAGGAAACCTATCGCTGTTCGAGAATACATAGAACGAATCAAATGAGTTAGTTGGTAGCTATAGTCTTAATTAATTGTACTTTTTCAAAAGAATAAAAACTAATACTTTACCTGCATTTGGCCACAATTTTCAGATTTAATTCAGCGATTTGTCGAATAAAAATTTGTGTGGTTAAGTTTGACTGAAGAATAATCCCATTAAATGCTTGTAATTTTACGTGATTTTGGGGCTATTAGCTTTACTTTGTCGGAAATTGATTTGACTCATTATCTAATCATTTCAAGATTTATATTGCTCTTTTTTAGAATTTAAATGCGTACTTTAATCTGCTGAAACTACAGATAATTATTTGTAAATTAAACAATTCCTGGTCTTTACAAAATAATGTGTCAGGCTAGTTGGAATTTGAGAAACTGAATAATTAATTTCTTAGTACATTTCTAATCCCGAATTAACCATTTTTTTTTATTTTTCCCTCTGGCAATTCTTAGTACCTACTCACATAAATTTGGGAGAGTTACAGTTATTCGGCAGTTTGGGAATAATCCCCTAACAGGGTTTTTAACCTATTAGTAGTCATATAGCATCCGATAGCAGCACCCAATCGAAGACTAGTACATGAAAATTGGGGTAGTTATAAGTGTTTGAAAATAGAGGGTTAGATTATGTTTGGCTATCTGTGCTTACAAAGTCATCCTGTATCACAAATAACGAGAAATATTCCATATGCACACATTGCTTTGCTGTAAGGAAACCACATGTTTCCAGAATTTTGGCAGAAAACAATGTAAAAAGTGACCAAGAAAATAATATTTAGAATTGAAAACGGAAATTTCAGAATATATCTTTTCCCTATAAAACTGTGGGAAATAGAATTAATTTGCACAAAATCAATGGGCCATGTGAATAAACGGTTTGCAATTCCTTCTTACATTATAAATCGAACTTCCCTTACCAAATATTTGGGGAACCTTTTGGGTTGGTGGTGCTATCAGATGTTATGTGAGTATTATACTAACAGGTGCAAGAGTGCATATGAGTGGTTTCCCTGTAACATGACAAACTCGCATGCGGAGGCGTTGAATACGGGCTGGATTTCCAAATTTTAGATGAGATTCTCCAATGTTTATCTTCCAATTTTTATCTTCCAAATTTCAATTCAATTGTCACACTAGAACTGTCTTATTTTTCTTAGTAAGCATTGCATGAATCCGAACACTACATACATCCCTTAATTTCAGATTAACCTTGTGCTGGTCCTGGTTTTTTGATTCAGTTTACTGCTTCCATATTCAAATACAAAAGAGCAAGTCAACATTTCGATCATGGAAACACCAGGAATCAGAGACGTCTATATGAAAGCAGAAGGAACGATAGCAAAGATGGACGTGAAGTCATTTCAATGATATCTCAAACTATGGACGCTGATGTTCACTTTCCAGAAGTCATCGCGCCCGAAGGGAAACAGCCAAATGTTCAAGAAACTGAGATGAACGTTTTGCAAATAGGACCATTGGTTCAGTTACGGCAAGAAAATCAGCAACCCACTGAACAATCACCCCCTGCCCAAGTGGTCACTGAACCTCAACAACATGCACAACAAACCGAGAATACTCCAGAAGGAGACAAAACAACAAAACAAGATCAAGCGAAAAAAATAACATTATTTCTTAGCTATAGTCCTAATTCATTGTATTTTTTAAGAAAAAAAACTAATCACCTACAATGAGCCACATATTCTCCAATTTACTTCAGCGAGATGTGAAATCAATATTTGTGGGATTAAGTTTGACTGAAGAATAATCCCGATAAAAATTTGTAATCTAATCTGTTTTAGAGCTATTAGCTTTACTTTGTCGGAACTTGATTTCACTGTTTATCTAATAATTTCAGGAAATTGTTTTAATTGCCCTTTCTTCGGGATTTAGATATCCTTTTTTATCTGCTGAAGCTACAGATAATTATTTGTAACCGCACACCGATTAAAACCAAACAATTTTAGGTGTTTATAGAATAATGTGTGGAACTAATTGCAGTTTCAAAAAGTGGATGATGATCACTTCATTCGTTAATTTGGTTTTGTTTTTGTGCGGTTTCGTTTTAATATCTTACGTTTCCACTAAAATTCAAATTGCAAGACACGACGAATCGACGCTCTCAAAATGTTAGTGTTTAGTTCCTCTTAGAGTAGGTACCATTCACTACCTCACTAAGTGAATGATTACACTATTATTTTCAGTGAAGAAATACGTTGTGATGAGTGCTGGTTTATTTTTAATCATTCCCGTTTGCTACTGCCTAGTTTCAATTCAAATTATACTCCTAGTAAGTTTTTTCGCTATTTCACCGTTAAAATTAATTATGTTGTCTTATATGGTAGAATTTCGTCATTGATAGATAAAACTGTTTTTCAGGGAAGAAAACCATTCTTAAGAATGCTCTTGATAATCGTTACGATATTTAGTGGAATTTATTTTGCTGTCTTAGTTTCTTGTGGAACTTTTATGACCATAAAAGGAGATTCCTTCGCTGGATTCGGTTTGATTGGGGGTGGAATCGTATTTGCAGGTAAAATATTAAAAATGTCAAGATCAAAAACTCATTTACTCCCTAATCATTTTTAGTACTTACATTGCAATTCCTCACGGTGGGAATTATGATATATAGAGAAAAAGTTATGACCGAGGAAACGGACTCTATATCCTTCTCAACATCATCATCAATGTCATAGAGAAATGGAATAAATAAATGGAAACCTAGGGTACCTACACAAACATTTCGGAGTTTTTATAATCTCATTTAATATTATATTTGAATTTGTTGTAATAATAAATGAAATTCCTCATTTGCAATTTTTCCCCTATTTTCGCCACCTCATTCAGTTATATTAGTTTGGTGACGATTGTTATGAAGAAAATGCATATTTCACTAGTAATTTTAGATTGACCAGTTGGAATGTATTTTTTTTAGGATTTGGAATTCATTATTAATTTTTAATTCTGGGTTCTTGAATTTATTACAGCCATAAAAATACACTTTTCCTCACCAGAAAAACAAAGCTCTCACAATATCATAATGTCATAAAGTAATGGGACCACAATGTCATAAAGTAACAGGATTGACCAGATTCAAATAAAACGTTGAAAACTTATGGTGTGCATAAACTTCGGCGATTAAAATTTCATTTGATATGGCAAACACTGCAATTGAATTAATTTAGATAACATTTTACATCCGCAAATATCTCACCTATAGCCAAGGAGATAGTAACACTGAAGAACGTAACTTGGAACGCTGTTACAACATGCAATGTCAAAATCATGCTAAGGCCAATTATTAAAGCAATTATCTCAATAGGACCAACGTTGAGTCGAAGCAAAAGGAGCAACTCATGTTTCTGTAATAATATTAAGCATTGCGTTAATTGCCAAATAAATAATTGGAACTAGAAGAAATAATTTACTTTGAGCAGAAACATACTCCAAGAACACCAAGTTGAAGAATAATTGAAGAAATGATGATTAGAATTGCACCTATTACCGTCACCAACAAAGAAGCGTACAATTCTGAAGGTTGATTATTTTCTAGTAATACCATGTCCTGCAAAATATGAACGCATGGTATAAGAATTAAAGTGGCCGAAATTAATTCGAGGATTGAATTGAGCAAAACAGGACCTTCACTCTTCAACATTTTGCTGCTGAATACCAAGAACAGAGAAAAGCACTGTTTATACATCTATTTTATCTTCCATTTGCTACATCATTATAAACAATTCCCCATTCTTATCTAATGTACCCTTAGCCAATATTAGGAAAAACGTATTCCAGTTTGATTAAGTAACAATATTGAAACCAACTGAATTATAATATTAGTTCTGTAAGTTTATTGTGTATGTAGAGCCTTGCAATGATGATCTGGTTGATGAAAGATACCACTGCAAAAATATGTGAATTCATAAATAATTGTTATTGCATTATTTATGTTGAATTATTATTTAATTCCTGATCCGAGGAAATGTCAACTTACAAATGATCAAACCAAAAATCACGACGAAAGCTATAAAAAGAGAGGTATTGCAAATTGCCCATATCGAACTTCCAACTGTACCAATCACTAAAGCCATAACCAAAAGTGGAAAAATCACAAGTTCTCCAATTGAAATAATTCCAATGTCCTGCAAAATGTTGAAAAATTGTTAATGCCATACATATTCTTATCAATGCTCTATTAGAGTTGTCTACTTACATATACAATCCCAAAGATTAATATTACATATACGATTATGAACGCTGCATTTGTTCCAATTATGATCAATATTGACGCAATAAGTTCTGTGCAATAAAGAAAAATGTTAATTTGGGGTAGAAATCATTTCAATTACCTCAATCTACTTACTGTGTGCATCATCAATAGTGGTAACTGCAAAACTCCAGCAAGGTGGATAAAGAGTTAGTAAGAAGATGCTTAAAGCTATAAGCGCAGCGTTCATCATAGCAACTATGGCTCCAAGGACAAGTATGGCCACCTTATCATCGTATCTGCCCCTTTTGCCATACATAGACTCATGAAGAGTAGAATCATGCTCTGGCAATTTTTCTGATACCTGCAATTCCTGAGTGCCTAATTCATTGACATTTTCTTTCTGATCAGCCATTTTCAGACGCTTTTGTTGTTACACTGCTGAATACTTTGAATGCTCTAACCCATGTAAATTTCTCTTATTATACCCGTCTCTTCATAGAGTCATCGTACATTGAAAGTATTGCTCACTTGTCTGGGACTTATTTTATTTTTGATACACTAATATTTAACAATTAATATTTGCAAGAAGAATATTGCCAGGACACAACATATTTTCTTGGCCGATGTGAGGCTCATACTGCAACATTTACTCCAGATAGCTTTGTGTACGTAATCGTCTGAAGTACAGAAATGTAATCCAATAATGGAGAAATATCAAAACTGAAATGAAAATAACTAGTTGTGGCTGGAAGTGAATGGGTAAATATCGTTATTTCTGATTATCAAAAATGTGTTACAACTTACATAGAACAATAGTAAATGCAGTGTAAAGACTCGTCACTAGAATGAAGTTTTCTAAATTCACTATCATCGTAAGTGCTGTTGCAAAGGTATAAGAAAGCAGAAAAATTGGCGTGAATATCATCCATGGCAGTAAATATGAAAAATCACCCTTGAAATAGAGTGTTTTACTGTTCGATAAATTGTGTATCATATTCACAGAATAAAACGTGTTTCAGAATTTCGTTAATTGACTATTATTACGCAAGCATATTCAAATTGAACTGGTATATATCGTATATACCAATACGAAATTAATTTAAATTAGAGTAAATATTAAGAGAAGTTAGATCTATAAAACATACTGACTTTGATTGTTCCAATTATCGAAAACGTTGAAGCAAAACATTGCACAATACTAGATAATGCCAAAGCTGCCAATATGCCTTTAAAAACTAAAAAGCGTTATGAGAAAAATATAAAATATCTTATTAAATGTATGTACTGTTATGGATTCTATTGCTCCTCAATAGTGGTCTGTGAGAACATATTATTATTGTCCCTTTGTCAACTTCAATTCGTCAATAATAATAATATATATGTGAGAACATATTATTATTGAGGAGCAATAGAATCCATAACATGTACATATTTTACTCACTATTTACATCAATATCTTCAGGATACTCATGTAACTCTGAATTTGCAAAACCTGAATATAATCCACTTGCAAGAGCCAATAATATGTAGAAAATGAACGTGAAAACTCCCAAAAGTATCATTGAATTTTTGTATGTAAATTTCCAAAAAAATAATTCGTCTGCCATTTCGGAGATAGAGCTCCGAATAACTGAAGCTTGAAACTAATTGACACCTTTCGAATGTTTTAGATATAACGGACTCTTATCAATATTTACACTTTGAATAGTTTGCATGTATTGCGTTAGTAGGTATTACATTGTTCTGATTTTAAAATAGGTACAAATTATCATTCAGAAAATTTAAAACAATATTGCAACTTTGTGTATAGCTTTAGGTATTTGAAAAAATAATGTTCTTTTTACAGTAAATAAGTGAATCGAATTCGAAGAATATTTATTTGCTAAGGAAATAGTAACACTGAAGAACGTGCAGAAATTAAAGAACAGTTCTCCATTCTACGTCAATAAGTATAGTCAATATTAAATAAAAAATCAGTTTGATTATTTTACAATATTAAAACCAACTGAATTATAACATATCTGAAATTTTATTGTGTACGTAAAGCAATGATCAACTGGTTGATGAAAGATGCCACTGTAAATTGTTACCAATGATATTTTAAAGAATTTCCTACATACATATAAGACTCCAAATATTAATATTATGAACGCTACATTAACTCCTATTAATTATAATAATAAGTCCTGTATCAAAACAAAACGTCAAATTTTGTTCCATTCAACTAAATTAATACAAACTACTTACTGTGCATATCATCAGTAACTACATAACCCCAACAAAATGGCTGCAGAATCAGAAGAAAAAAAAACATTCAAAGCTAAGAGCGCAGCGCTCATGATAGCTACAAGAATTCGTAGGACAATTATTGCCATTTTATTGTCATGACGGCAAAATTTGGCATACATTGCTGATGCAGAGTACAATCAGGTAGTTTTTCTGATTTCTGCAATTCCTGACCCTTCACTTCATTTAGATTTTCTCCTTCCGTACTAATTTACCACATCTTTTCTATTACACCACTCAATTCTTAGAATGCACTAGCCAATGAAAATTCCTCTTTTAATACCCGACTGGTGATTGAGTTCATCTTACATGTAAAAATATTGGATATGCTCACTTCTCTGGGGGGTTGCTTTTATTTTCTCTACACTCATATTTAATTATTAATATTTGCAAGACGAATATCACAGGAACACAAATTAATAATTTTCGTTGATATATACTATAATACATTCTTCAACATTTACACTTGATTGGTTTGTGTTTACAATCCTCTGAGGGAGAGAAATTTAAAATAGCTATTACAGGAATGACGTGAAACAGAGGGTAAAATTAATATTTTATGTCATCAAAAGTGTGATGAAGTTATTTACCACAGCTTAAACAGAATTAGACTAAATTCGTTATTATTGTAAGTGCAGAGAAACACAAAAAAACACTGTTTATATCACTAGTTTATCTTTACCATTCTTATCTACCATACCTATAGTCTATTTTAAGAAATAAAATAAATAAATTCGAACCTGTTTCAATACTAAAATCAATTAAATTATAATATTGTTTCTGCAAGTTTATTGTGTACGTAGAGTCTTGCAATGATCAGCTGGTTGATAAAAGATACCACTGCAAAAATATGTGTGTTGATGCATATTCAATTTTAAATCTTTTTTTTAAATCATTGTATAATAATCTCATTAACTATAATCACTTACAAATGATCAAGCCGAAAAGCAGGATATGAGCTATAAAATGGTATGTTTCGCAGATTGCCCAAATTGAACTTCCCAGAGTACCAACCACTAAAGCCAAAACTAAAAGTGGGAAGATCACAAGTTCTCCTATCAAAATAAATCCAATGTTCTGGAAAATATTAAAAATTCGTGAATGTCATAAATTTTTATGAATGCTATTTCGCAGTTTCATACGTACATAAAACACTCCAAACATGTTGATTATGTATACGACTATGAACGCTGCACTTGTTCCAATTATGATCCAGATTGAAATAGTAAGTCCTGCGCAAAAAAAAGTAAATTTTAGGTTAAATTCAATTAAATTGCAATAATGTACTTACTCTGTATATCAGTTGTAGTAGTAGCTGAACTACCCCAACAAGACGTTGGCATAGTCAGTAAATGGGAGTTTAGAGCTATGAGCGCAGCGCTCATAATAGCCACAATACCGCCAAGGACAACAATGATCACCTTATCGCCATATCGTCGGCGCCATTTAGCATACATTGACTCATGAGGAGTAGACTCAAGCCCTGAACGGTTTTCTGACCTAGAGTTTTCCACACTTTCTTCTTCGTTGTTGTCGTGCCTTTTTTCATCTTTTCTGTACATATTCCCAACCCTGTTTCCCATTGAATCAATCTGGACTCTCAATGGTTTTACTCATGTAAATTCCACTTTTTATACCCGACTCCACATAGGTTGAACAATATTGAAAATGTTCACTTATCTGGGAGTTGCTTTTATATTTTCTATACACATATTTAATGGTTAATATGTGCTCGAGGAATATCACCGGAACACAACATATTTTCCTTAGTCGATGTGTACCTCATTCTGCAAAATTTACACTAGATAGGTATGTGTTCACAATTGTTTAAAGATCAGGAATGTAGTCCAATAATGAATGAATATTAAATCTGAAATCAAAATACCAGCATAAGGGATAATACGATTATTTGTGATGATCAAAAGTGTGATATTTTTCACTACTTACCTACATAGAAAAATACTTAAAAATATGTGAAATTTAAAATTACAGTGAACGTGAAGTTATTGTTTTTAGGAAATATCAATAAAATGATTTGATTCAGAATAAAAATACAATTTGGAAATAAAGTCCACTGATACATAAAATTTGGTCCCTTAAGTGGGCTCAAGATCCAGAAACGGAGAGATAAAAAGAAGAATAATTAACTAAAACTGCGTACCAACAACATCCCAGGAACACATATTGGCGATAATATATACATAAAGGAAAACCTTACTCCGTATTTTAGAAACCTGATGAGACTAGTAAGAGCTCGTGCCCAGGAGACCAAGTTCCAGTTTGTTTGGTTCCGTAACTCAAAGCTCCAAGTTAGAAGAAACCCCAACTCGCCCGCCATCACTATAAATGATGAGCAAGATATTTACCAGAAGATGAGAGATTTGGAAGAACCGGAGAGGGGTGAAGGGGAGAAGAATGTTGCAGGTCGTAGGGTGGAGGCGCGTTGGAATGGTGGTGGCCCGGCGCGGCGGGCTCGTCGTGATGAGGTCGGAGTTTTTTTTTCCAATGTTTCATTTGCTTGTACTCATGACTCTGAATTTGCATGAAGATTTAGACGATTCGGACAAACAAACAATAATCGCAGATGATGCTTATTCCTGTAATGCTATTACTCAGGCTTTTCTGGGAAAGTCTGCTTTTAACATTTTCGAAACTAATATACACAGCTTAGACCACAATTTTGACTAGCTGGTCGTCTTACTGCACGGTTTAGCTCCTATATATGATGTTATAATTCTTACTGAAACATGGGACATAAAGGATTTGAATTTCTATTGTCTCGAGGGCTACACCGCCCACTACAATCAGAGCCGGTATAATTAGAACGATGGAGTACTGATATTCCAAAGCACTTATATGGTAAAGAATAAGTTCTTAGTTGTTCATTACAGAGATTTTGTTTTTCAAGATTAGAATGCAATGTCGATAAGACAGAGATAGCAATAACAGCCATATATAGGCGGCCCTCTTATGATGCTCTAGCATTTATCTGGTTTCTTTACTGTCGCTGTGAGAATGAGATAGTAACTGGAGACCTGAACATAGACATCTTAAACCCTCTCCACCAGGATAGTACTGAGCTTTTAAACTTGGTGTCCTCATTTGGCTTTATTTCTTATATGAATGATTATACGAGAGTCACGGAACATTCAAGTACGTGCATTGATCATTACTTCATGAAAACTAAAATTCCTTCTGACTGTATTCTACCCATAATTCTAAAGAGTAAAATTACAGACCATTATCCGATACTTCTCCACTTTAGAATTGATAATCATACTTGTAACGATCACAAATTTAATAAAATCACTTATATTAATTACGATAAATTAAATCAGACTTTATCTACGATAGATTATCACTCAACAATATCAGGAGCTATGAATATAGATGAGTCTTTTGATTTCCTTTTGAAAGGTATAGCAAGCGCAATGGATGAGGCGACCTTCGAAAAAGTGCGTAAAGGTAGACATAAAAAGCGGTCACCTTGGATAACTGCTGGACTGGTGAATTCAATAGCCATACGCGACAGACTCTACAAACAAAGCCGTCTACATCCTAACAATGTAGAATTGATAAACTTGCACAATATTTACAGAAAAACCATTCCTATCTATATAAAATACCTCAAAACTTCATACTATTCATCGTTGACAAATAACTCTAATGATCATAAAAAATTGTGGAGTGTAGCAAACAAATTTATAAACGCTAAGCCTAGAGGGACTGACATCACAGAGATCAATGTCGGGGGTGTGATAGAGTCAAACCTAAATAATGTAGCTAATCATTTCAACAATTACTTCGTGAATGTTGCTGTTTCGGGTAATGCTCCGGTTCAGGAGGTCCAGTCACCTATACATGACGATTTTAGAGATTATGTGATAAACAACCCCACCTCAGTCTTCTTTGCCCCGATAACTGATTATGAGATTGTTGCAGAGGCCAATAAATTGAAGAATAGTAATGCTATGAACCACGACAAGCTAAGTCCTAAAGTTCTTAAATTAATAATTCAGACTATCGCATCTCCATTATGTTTCATATTCAACCGTGGTTTGACAGAGGGATACTTTCCTAAACATTTTAAAATGGCAATGGTATTGCCAGTCTTTAAATCAGGGGATAGGCTGGATCCGGGTAATTACAGACCGATCTCACTCACTAGTAATATCTCTAAAATTTTTGAGAAACTGATCAAGAATAGGCTGATTCCCTTCTTGAATAGTCATAGGGTACTCTCCTCCCGACAGTTTGGTTTTCGTGCGGGGCTATCCACTGTAGATGCAGTTGCCCATCTTAAAGGAACATTGTTCAATCCCTGGACTTGTCAAAGCCGAGCCTTGCGGTGTTTCTTGATCTTCGAAAGGCGTTCGACACGGTAAATCACACAATATTACTGAATAAACTCGAGCGATGTGGTGTCAGAGGATTAGCTCTGGAATTGTTTAGAAGCTACCTGAGTGATCGACTGCAATCGGTAGTAATTAATGGAGTTATGAGCTCCCAACTTTCGGATAGATGTGAGGTACGGTACTGGGTCCAATCCTCTTCTTAATTTATATTAATGATTTACTGAGCCTTAACTTACATGGGGAGACCATCGCCTACGCGGATGACACGGTGTTGCTTGTGACGGGGGTTGATTGGAAAGAGGTCAGAGAGGCGACGGAGCGGGATCTGAGGGATATAAATGGGTGGCTTAAATGCAATAAACTAAGTCTTAATTTAGCGAAATCAAATTTCTAAACGTTTTCTCTGTACCAAAACAGCCAACCGAATTTTGAAGATCTCACAGTACATTCATCGACTTGCACCTTGACAAATTGTAGATGTGGACAAGTGATAAACCGTTCCAAACACACTAAATATTTGGGTGTTTGGTTCGATTCATATATGAGATGGGATATCCACATATCACAGGTATGTAACAGACTGAGGAAAACAATTTTTGCATTCAAAAAGTTAAGAGACATAATGCATTACAATAAGCTGAAAATATTCTATTTCGGTCTGGCTCAGTCAATTCTGTCTTATGGGATCTTGATCTGGGGGGGGGAGGGTGCCGCTAACTGCTATATAAATAAATTAGAATGTACGCAAAAATACTTGCTTAAAGCTATGTTGGGTAAATCAGTAGTGTTCTCAGTGTGATTGAACTATACACAGTTAGTGTGGCAGGGTACGCTCTAAGTGGGCGATCTATGATGGAGACTCCCCAGCATACGTATGGAACCCGGGGTGTGACTGAGCGAAAGCCAATACCTACAAGATTCCACAAGTCTTTTTCCCAAAAATTCTTTATTCACCACGTTTACCCTATTCACAATTCTCTTATCAGCTATGTTCGGTCTCATAATCTGGAAGTGACGGTAAGAAATCGCAATAAAATTATCAAAGTCTGGATTGGCTCTCTGTTACTCGAGCATCTCGAAGGGTTGTATTTCCGTCTGGCTTAACTAATCTACCGCTAAATAAGTAAATGTGTACATATAAGTGTGTATACTTTCTTTATCTGAAGTTTTGGATTTTTGCTTTCAAGTATAATTTCTGACACTAAAAACCATATGCAGGGCCTCTGATTGTCCTGGGTGGTGTAGTATTCAATTTTATTTTATTTATTATTTGTATGATGGAAACATTAACTATTAATTCAAACATATAATCATTAGCTGCATTAACTGTAAATTGATCGCAATCAGGTGGATAAATAAAATAATTTATTATTATATTATTATTAAATATCAATGGAATATTTCAAGCGGTTTAGAAAATATTAATCAATTTCCATTTTTTTCATAAAAATGTAATGCTCAGTATTTTCGTAATCATAGTTGATGAAACAAACTATCATTAATTTTTCACGTAGATTCACTCCCTTAAAAATACGCATATCAATCAATCAAGTTTTATTTTCCAAAATAGTACATTAGTACATGGAAATTGTCATACTAGACAATGTATAATTTTAAAATCTAAAACGTACATGCCTACTAGTGAACATGCATTTAAAATATGTATAAACTACATAAAGCTAAAAAAACAGAATGAATAATGAACAAATATAAATCGGTCCATAGGGCGAGATGTGAGTCCCAAACTGAGTTAAGGAACACCCTGTATATTATGGTTATATAAAATTATGATCAACGAATCTATAATTGTATTGCATCAGTATCATTTCATTTCATTGATTTTTGATTGAAATAGTAATTTGAACATTATTTGGGAAATTTTAAACAATTCTTCTACTATTTCCATTGGAAAATATGAGGAATAAACATAAAAAATAGGAGTACCTACATAACAAATTATATTTATTTTGCATGTCTAAATATTACAACTTTCAAATTTTATCCAAACTATACAATTTTAAACACCCAAATCCATCATTACGTACGGTATCAACTAAATTTACAATAAATTAATTAAAAAAAAGTTCTTCGCCGTCCGTTTATTCCTCCTTACGTAAGTGCTTGTAAAATTTGAGAACGATCCAGAAGTGAATTAACACAACCACTGGAAAAAATATTAAACATGTAGGAACGTCAAGTGAATTTAAAGTATACTAAAACACTTGTCAAAAAGCACTTACGTGATACTAAACCAATTATAATTAAGTGTGTAGCTAGGAACGTTAAGTCTGGGATTTCGAAATACCAAAAATATACGTTTCCTCCAATGTATCCCAACGTGAAAATTGGGACGAATATCAACCAAGGTAGTAATAAATAAGGTCGACCCTTAAAATTAAATTGAATAAAATTATTTTGTAAATAAACGAGTCATATTAACAAAAATAACAGGTAACCAAAGCAACTCACTGAAACAGCACCTACAAGCATGCCAATGCTAGAGAAAAAGTGCAATCCGGCTGCGACCGCCAAAGTTATTAGGATGATAAATAAAACTGTAAGAGAAACAATGGGATATCAAGTAGATGTATGAAAAAAATCGTAACTTTATTCTAATTGAAAAATTGAAAATAGAACGTACTTTGCGTGGCTGGTGTGTGCAATGGTCCAATAAGTTTTTCAATTATAACAGCATAAGTTCCACTTAAGGCTGCTAATGAAACCGAGAGAATAATTTCCACAATTCCTAATATAATTACAGTTGTTCTGTAGGTCAGATGACCGCACAAGATCTTATTATCAACCATCTGTAAATATATAGTTTTAACAATTGTATTGAATAAAAAAATGCATTTTTTATTTTGCTTTGGAAATATGAAATGTTAATTAATAGGTATGGGATTTAACATTAAAAAAATTACTTTTGCAATACACAAAACTGTCCCTTTGAAAAGCCTTGAACTGATTGTTACTCATAACTCGAAGCAGTTTTATACGTTATAGTGTTGGCCCAGTAAATGCATATATAATTGCGTCTAATATTTATTTTAAAATCACAATTTTTTGTTTTTTAAATTGCACCGGAGACTTTTATCACAAAAATAAACAATTCCGAGTGGACAGTTGCTGGTGTACATATTTTTCATGAACAGCGTATGTTTTCAAAAAATTTCATTAGGGGTCATTTAATTTAATTATTTATTAATTTGTGGAAGAAGGAATAATCGAACGTCTTGCATAAGAAGGACATTGTGTGCGTGTAATCTAAACATACAATTATGGATAAGCTGCATAGAAAATAGTGCACACAAACAGCATTGTCAATAAAATGTTCAACAAACAAGTACACTTGGTTGCCGTCACTGTAGTTTTCATATTGTTGATGCTACTTATATTTTGGTCAATGCCAGAATTAATGGAAAATGTTTTGAAAAAGGTTGAGTTGATGCCAAAAACTTATGCAAAAAATACCATTAAATAAATTAGACTGTAATAATTCAATAATTTGATTTCCAGAAATTTAAATTAGAATCCACTCAAGGTGCACTGAAAGTGCAATTTTTCTTCTATAATGTAACGAATCCTTTGGAAGTTCTATCAGGATCAAAACCAGTTTTGGGAGAAATTGGACCGTTTTTTTACAAGTATCTAATAAACTAATTCCTTATGTTGTAATAAAATAATTTTTGATTTATTTAAAAAACTAATTTTTTGGGAATTTGAATCCAGGGGAATTAGAGAAAAAGTTGATTCAGGTACGCCCAAATCCATATCTCTTCCATATAAAGTGAGAACTATTTGGTACTTCGATGGTGTTTCATCAGCAAATCTCACTGGACATGAGATGATTATAATTCCTCATCCTATCATTATTGTAAGTTGATTATCTTCACCCATTAATAAATAAACTTGATACAATATATCATGTTTGTGATATTTAGAGGAAAACACTTAATCGTTTCAACGGTGCACTCGTATCAACATCATTAGAATTGCCTTCATACATGGATCTTGTAGAGAAGTCTTTGGAAGCTCTATATCCGAATTTATATCCATTCCTTGAAGTTGAAGTTGACGATTTGTTGTTCCAAGGATATACAATTAATAATTGTACTATTAATCCTTTTTGCGCAATTCACAAAAGAAGGGTGAAAGATCTGGATGTTGTCAATTCAACCACGTTTAGGTTATTCCTAAAGAAAAATGGAACTCTTGATCGTTCGGCTAGTTCAAATGACTATTTTCAATAAATCGATTGAATACAATAGTTTGAATGTGGAAAAATATGTTATGCAATTTGATAAAGTAAATTGTACGTTAAAATCACACCCACGGCGATGCCCCAAAAATGGATACAAAGCTTAAGAAAGTGCAAAGGATGGCCTATTTTTGCTACTTCGACTCATTTTTATGGTATTGAACCCAAATTTTATTGTAGTCTCGAAGGAATACAGTCCCCTTCAGCTGATGATTTATCCGGAATGTTGGTGGAACCAATCACCAGCTTGCCATTTTGATAAAAAAGAGGCTACAATTTAATTTGTTATCGAAGCCTTTTGTTCAAATTGCAACCATGCGATATTTTCCTGACAGCTTTTTTCCCACATATTGGTTCGAAGAGGTTAGTTGATGTTTATTTATTTTCGTTTTAAAATCGTCAAACATTTTAGGTTTGGGAATTAGACCAAGACATCTTCAGTCGTCAAAAACGGGAAATCACCACAACTTTATATTGGTTGAATATTATTAAATGGGGTGCGATGGTTGTTTCAATTTTGGGCGTTGTATTATCAGCATTCCTTCACTTCAAAACGCATCAGAATAGTTCGTTGAATCTCCAGAATCCTGAGAAATCAACTGCATCAAAAATTGGACTTTGGTGAATTAGAATGGGTTTGCGACATTCAGTAATTAAGTCTTCAGACATATTTGTATGGAACTTAGTTAGAGACCGGGTTCCCTAAATTAATTTCATGGGCACCCTTTTGATTTGTTTTCGTGATTAGCTTCCTGAATATTAATTTTCTTTCTGAATATTAATTTTAGATTCATAGCTAGAACTGTAATGCTTTAGAAATTATTTACTTTTTTTTGTATTTGTGTTTTAATCGATATTTCCAGTAAACACATTTTTATTCCATTTATATTGTTACTTGCATTTTCCTTTCATGTGTTTTATAGTAGAAATGTTTGAAAAGTTTAGGAAACAAAACACCAAAAGTAGGATTTCTTCGTCACATTTTATGTTCAATATTAGTGGATGGTTTGTGATACGATTGCAGTATGACTTTCACTTGGATAATTATAAAATATTATAATAAAATTTATTTCTATCAGACATTATTCGCTCAATGTAATCTAAATCGAAATTTAATTGGGGTATCGCAAAGACAAAAATAATTGCCTTAATTTTTCTAATCAATAAGAGAAATTTAATAATATGGAATTACGCTCAAATAAACAGGAAATAATGATTGAATATCCTGCAGAATAAGTGATGCTTTGACAAGGTCTCGACATTGAAAAAATAGCGTGATTCTACAAACGTCTCAATTACAAAGCATGGAGTTAGGTATAGATTTTCTAAATTAATCTACTCGTGTGGCTCAAACAGATGCCTTTTCCCTCCATTTCCTATGCATGGGGGAAGTGCATTTTACGTATAGCTCCCTGAATTATGGATTGAATCGCGAGACGAAGAAAGGAATTGGGTCAACTCAAACGCTACTCAAATGATGCAATATTATGAACAAAATAGTTAATAGATTAGAATATTTGTAAAATATATTAGCAATTACTTTTGTCCTACTTACCAACAAAAGAATAATCGAAGAACTGAGGGGCACATTTTGAAGATAATTTCTTAAATTGTATGGTTACCCATAGCTGGAGCAACGAATCATAATCAAATATTAAAATATCCGTCTTGGGCCACGGCATATATCCTTGCAGGACGGAGCTACAGCGAGGACCGATGATTATCCTTTAATGCATGAAATCATCCCCTCTAATCTTCGTCTGGCGACTTCTACCTACGTCAAATCATCAGTACTTTGTCTACTGTCAATCCATGCGAATCAAGCTCCGAAAATAATCTGTAAATAAATTTATTCACGCAGAAAAACAACTCAATTGAATACATCAATTGGTTTGAGAAATAACATACATATTTAAATTCGTACAAAAATGAAATGGCCATTGAAAGTTGCAATTGGTTGTGGATGTATGGCTGTATTCATCATCATATTCGGCTGGTTCATCTTTCCGAGGGTTTTAACTTCTAAAATTAAAGGGGTGAGTTAATCAGATCACTAATGTGAATATAATTACATGAAAATTTTATTTTAATTAAATACATATTCCGTATCTATTTCCTAACATTATTTGTATAATCATAGCAAGTTGCACTAATTCCTGAAAATGACATCAGAGCAATGTACTTGAAAGTGCCCTTTCCCTTGACATTCAAAATATTCTTATTCAATGTAACCAATTACAAAGAGGTCACTGCTGGGGCTAAGCCTATTCTGGATGAGATAGGTCCTTATGTCTACAAGTGAGTTGATTGAATTCAATGTGGATTTTCATTTAAAATGCATTGAAATACAATTTTTCCCAAAAATCATATTCATACATTAAATTATGTACCTACTGACAGAGAATGGAAAGAAAAAGTAGATGTATCCGATCAAGACAATGACGATACAATGACATTTAAGATGAAGGATACTTTTATTTTTAACAAAGATCTATCCGGACATTTAACTGGTGAAGAGTTGGTGACTATTCCTCATCCATTGATAGTGGTAGGTGTTGAATTAATTTTGTTCATTTCCATCCACCTGTTTTAATAATTCAAAATTATTCAGGGCCTGGCCATGTTTGCTGCGAAGGAGAAACCAGCCATGTTGAGTCTTCTTGGCAAAGCAATGAATAACATCTACAATAATCCCGAACATCCCTTTCTCACAGCTAAAGTGAATGACATCCTTTTTAATGGGATCATAATCAACTGCACCACCAATGATTTTGCTGGAAAAGCTGTGTGCACCCAAATTAGAACTGAAGCTAAGGATTTGGAGCATGTTTCAGAAACAGTGTTCAAGTTTTCGATATTTGGATCGGTGAGTACAACTCTTTCGTAGTTATTAATGTGATTTAATAACTCAAGCAATATTTCAACCATAACTATTACTGAGTTTTATTTGGACAACAATATATTTGATTTGTAGAAAAATGGCACAGATGGGAAAGTTTTCAAAGTTAAGCGAGGAGTTAAAAATGCCCACGACCTTGGTAGGGTCATGGAATATGACGGTAAAAAAGAAATGACGACTTGGCCTACAAAGGAGTGCAACATGATAGCTGGCACTGATGGTACCATATTTCCACCTTTCCTCAAAAAGGAAGAAGGTTTGGTATCTTTCAGTCCTGACCTTTGCAGGTATTCAATTCTATAATAATCCTCCAATTCTTGAGCAAACAACATTTGCCCAACGAATGATGTCTCCTCTTTTGTCAAGATTTTTTCTAGATTCTCGATAATACTACATATCGTTTACGAAGAGAAGCTTTCCTCTCATATTAGTCATCTTATTATAGGTCCTTGGCGGCAGTATTTGACAAAGAAACCTCCTACGATGGCATCAAATGTAATAGATACACTGCAACTTTAGGGGACATGTCTTCAGATCCAGCTTTAAAATGCTACTGCCCAACTAATGAAACTTGCTTGAAGAAAGGTGTGATGGACTTGTCCAAATGCACTAAAATGCCCATCGTCGTCTCTATGCCCCATTTCTACGATTGTGATGAAAGTTATCTTCATGCTGTCACAGGTCTTCGGCCCAATGAAGCTGACCATGGAATCGAAATATTATTCGAATCAGTAAGTCCCACATTGTGTGCTTATTTACTTGAATAAAGTTGACAGATCGATAATCTATTGTTACGAAGTCACGTATAAAAATTTAAATTTTGCGGAAACCTTCACCTAGGAACCTATTATAGGTGCCGAAACTAACTTAGTTGAAGCATTGACTACAAATGTGTACAAACAGGCAACGCATTAAATACAGGCTAACGTAATAATTATTTGTTATAGTTTCATGATAATGACGTCTCTTCTGAATAATTGGAATTTACAATATCTTAATCATAGTTTACAGGTTCCCCATTAGCAGCCAAAAAGAGATTGCAATTTAGTCTGCCAATAATGCCAATCCCCAAAATCTCCTTCATGAAAGACATGCCTGAAGCTCTGCTCCCCATGTTCTGGGTTGAAGAAGGAGTTGAATTGAACTCTACGTTCACTGGACAATTGAAGAATCAACTGTTCCGGACTCTAAAGATGGTCAAAGTTACGAAGTGGATGATTCTATCTATCTCTTTAGCTGGAATTGGGGCAGCTATTTTCATACACTACAAGGGAAGTGGAAAAGAAGTGACTATTACACCTGTCGTTCCCGCTAAAGGGACCCAATCGCCCTTTACGGCTGCCATAATGAATGGGAATAGTAACACTGAAGATAAAGGACAGATCAACAGGGCTCTACCAGGGCCTGAGATCGATAAATTTAAATACTGATCATTCACGTTTGTGGAATAATATTATTGTTTGACTTCTCAAACTCATTTTTGAGAAGAATCGAAAAACTGTTCTCTAGGATTTTTTTTCTATATTCACCGAACTACTAAATCTTCACCGCAAAAACAAGGACTACAAAATAGGTACTGTATAAACCTGGCATCACTATGAACTACGGATTATAGCTAAACAAGATCTATACAGAATAAAATGCATAATATCTCAGCACATACATACTTGTAATATAGTCAAATGATGTAACATTTGGTGTTTTACAAATAGTTAGGAATTACGATTTTTCTTTCTCATACAAAAATATGTTAGTAATGAGTTAAAATATTTTGTGATCATATGACCTGTGTAATTTGTAATAGCATAATAAAAAATTTAATAAACGTTTAATAATTTATTTGCACTCATCAATCTATACAAACCATGCACCATTTAGGAAATATTTGTGTAGACAAC